>RJWT010016618.1:0-19759 GCA_004365215.1 Cuniculus paca | reverse complement strand
TGGTTTGTTGTATTTTGTTTGATTTTACTTATCCGTGATGGTATGGGCAGGTATATTGCAGATAACAAGAGGCATTATGGTAGCCTTACCAATTGCTTTTTACCCTGTTTAAAAGTCATGTACCATGTTCGTTGCCTTGTTTTGATTGACTTTACTCTGTTTTGTTTTGTTTGATTGTATTCTTTTCAAAACAAAAAAAAGTTTTCAGAGTCATAACTTTAGACTAGCACTTTTTCTAATCTTTCATTTAACAAATACTTAACAAGCACTAACTATATTAACTTACTAGATGTAATGAAACTATATGCAAGTTAGGACTATTTATGTATCATTTCAGCCTCATGAACTGTTCCATAAATGCGAATTAAGCAAGGTGAGATAATAACTGTTAGGCTGCCATGCTTACTCCTCCATTCTCTTTGCTTAGGTGCAAGGCATTTCTAAATACCTTCACAGATAAGGTTATTACCCTGGATTACCAATGCACAAAATGCAGTGAATAAACCAATGACTTCAGGGTATACATCTTTGAGTAGTTCATTTATGCATTTATTCCACAAACATTTATTGAGCATCTACTGATGTGTTTTATGGGCTGAGTACCGGGTAAGATATAAGATTAATGAGACATGGTGCCTGTCCTCAAAGTGTTTATCAGAGAAACACACAAAATAATTATAATGTGACAAATTCTATCATTGAATCTGTGCTTTTGACCTTGTATTTTTTTCCTGTGGTTTTTAAATGAGATCAATAATTACATCTATTAAAATTAAGTTGAAGAGCACAGCATTTATTTAGAGCTTGCCACACACTGTTAGGTCTCTTTATATGTGTCAGCTTATTTACTCTTATAGTCTGTCTGCTGCATTTGCAGGCACAAAGAAACAGGGTCCATAAGATTTAGATTGCCACATGTGAAAAACACAGCAAAACCTCAGATTTATCCATAGTGTGCTGATTCTATTGCCCACATTTCTTTCACTAATGCTTTGCTTTTCTAAACCAAAGTTCTTAATGAACTCATTTGCCAGAAACATCTTCAGTATGCCAGTATTACTGCTGACCATACCGCTCTTCCATTTCCTGAATGCTTATGTTTCTGCTATGGTACAGTTCCACCCTTGTTTACCTGCTTTACCTATTTGTTTGATAGGTAAAAAATCCTCTTTGAAAGGTCCTTCATAACCTTAGTTGCCACTGATACCTAGCACAGCACAGCAGACATGTAGTAATTGTTAGAGATGGAATTTTTTAAAAAAATTAGCAACTGACATTTGTTGCTGCAATTTTTCAGAAGAAAGGATGTGAAACACATTAGCCAAGTCTGTAACGACACTTGTGACCTCATGGCCACCTTTTTAAGATTTGTTCCCTTTACTACCTGTACTACTTCTACACTTTTCAAATTCTCTGACCATCACATCTGTTTAGAAAAGAATAACCCCCAAATACACAGTCTTGGGAGGGAAACGCCAATTTGCTCACGCCTGAACCCTGCTCAGCTGTCCTCTGTGATGTCACTGTGCCAGGGATGCGTGGGAGCTCTGGCAGCAGTGCTCGTGGCTCCTGCTCTTCAGCAAAAGTTTCATGGAATGAGAATCAGCATTTCATGTTACAAATTTTAAACTCTTCATTTTTTCTAACTACTTTTAGAGCCTTTATTATTGAAATTGCTAAAATAAAAATACTGGAAGTTACAAACTATGCTAAATCTATAAAATATAAATCATGATCTCTAATTAAATGATTACATATATGGTAGTTCAAATAGAAACTCCCATTGTATGAAACTTGCCATGTGTGTTATATGTATTTATTCCTGAAGTTCTACCCCTATTATTCTTGCAGATCAGGAAATTTTACGCAAGTTAGAGAAGGAGAAAATCCTCGTGTTCACACCATCCCGGAGAGTTCAAGGGAGGCGAGTGGTGTGCTATGATGACAGGTTCATTGTGAAGCTGGCTTTTGAGTCCGATGGTATAATTGTATCCAATGATAACTACAGGGATTTGGCAAATGAAAAACCAGAATGGAAGAAGTTCATAGATGAACGATTATTAATGTATTCATTTGTCAACGACAAGTAAGTAAACCAGTGATATTGTGTCCCTGAAAATACGTGTATAACTATCTTGGACAATTACCATGTAATCCTTCCCTTGTTGCCACGGGCTAGGCCTAGACAGCTTTCTTCCAACACTGATTTCCCCACTAATCTTCAGTGGAAATCAGGAAAACTGCAGACTATAGAAGCCTCAGGTGAGCTCAGGCCCCTGGTGACTGACAGAGCACCTGCAGCAGAAGCTTCATAGACTGATTGTCTCTTGAGGAATCTGCTAACAGCTGACAGAAGGGAAGTTCCCATCTTCACTCCCCAAGAAAACCACCTTTCGAAACCAAGTTGGAATACTGATAGCTTAATAAATGCCTGTTTCTTTAAGTTGTTATATAAATGTGAGACTGTAGTCATGATCATAGAATACAAGTTGATGAATGGACAAATAACATGAGCAAGGATGTTCATGAGAAGTGTTTACAACCATGTAGAAAAAGTTCACTTGGTAGTCAGAAATGCAATCTGAATCTAAAATGTTTATTTTATCATGTTTAATTCACAAAAACATTTTTATATGCCTGGAGAAGGGAGGGGAGAGATGGGATGATACTAGGAATTAAGATGAATCACATACATGTACAGCTGTACACAGAAATGTAAACATTATGTACCGCAAATATATACAAAAAAAGAGGAAAGGGAATTATGAGATGGATGGAAGGATGAGGGAGGGAAGGGAAAGGGGATGAAAAAGGAATTAAGATGTATCATGTATATGTACCAACTCCCCACAAGGAATGTAAAAAGTATATGCTACATACATGTACTAATTTTTGAAAAAGAGATACATGTAAACTAATATACAGTTTAGCAGAGGTTATCAGATTTACAGTGTTTACCTTCTTAATCCAGTAATGTCCGTTCTTGGACAATGTAATGAAGAAAAAAGAAAGATCAGATACATTCATTTCTGTGTTTATAATTGTAAGAATTCAAAGGCAGCTAAACATACAATAGGGAAATCAATCAATTTACATATCCTAATGAAATATTATTTAGCTGTTCAGAATAATTACTGTGGAGACTGTTAAATGTGGAAAAACACTATGTTAAGAAGACAAAGCATAAAGCTGGGTGTGGTGGCACATGTCTGTAATCCCAGCACTCCAGAGGCTGAGGCAGGAGGATCGTTGCAAGTTCAAGACCAGCCTGGGCTACAAAGTGAGCCCAATGCCATCCTGAAAAAAAGACATACAATAGAATATTATTAAAGTTGTGAGATTGGATGACTGTCACCTATTTATCTTTTAACCTTGTGATATTATTTTTATAATAACACCATACTTGCTAAATGTTATTACATAACCATTTTGACTCCCCTAGGAGTTTATACATTACTTGCATTATTCTTATTTAGTGGATAAATACTTGGACTTATTTCAAGTTGTAACAGTAACAATGTGTAGTAAAACTAAAATTGCTTGGTCATAACTTTTATTCATTAGGCACACTGTAAATTCTTCCTTCCTCCATTGGACAGTCAATCTAAAATAATGAGCTGACTTCATTAAGATATTTTTCTATCTCAGGCAGTAAGTTCATTTTGTAGTAGAAAGAGAGTAGACTTTAGAGACAGATATACTTGAGTCTTGACTGTGTTATGAGATGTTAGATAACAATTACTTAATTCTTCTGAAACTAAATTAGAAAAATGTATTTACCCAGAGTGTAAAGTATCTGACACATAATTGGTGTCTGGCAAGTCTCTATCTTCCTGTTACATTCTACCTCTCCTTCCCTCCCTCCCTCATGTTTCGCCTCTCACTACCTGCTGCATGCTGCTTCACAATACTGATATTTACAAAGTTCTCCTCACATGTCATTTTGTAATTATTTTCTAAAGTTCTTATAAAATCCCAAAACTGAAAGGAAGAAAAATTAATTAGAAAAATGCTAGATCAAAACTGATTTGAGTTAAAACAAACTGAAGTACACCCTAAAACATTTTATTTTGTCTTCATTAAGAAAGGAGTACTTCATGTACTAATGTATCTTTTAAATGTTGAATCAAAGCCTTGGATTAAGATTTCAAAAATGTACATTAGAGTGAATAAATATTCATACTCTATCTTTAGACTTAGTTACCTCCTACTTAGGTATCATTTTTTTATTATCTCTGGAACAGGTTCATGCCCCCTGATGACCCTCTTGGCAGACATGGCCCAAGTCTGGATAATTTCCTAAGGAAGAAACCTATCGTTCCTGAACACAAAAAGCAGCCTTGTCCATACGGTAACTCTTTTACAGATACTTAATATTTGCCTTTAATATACAATATATTGTTAAAGTTTTATTAATAAAAACAAACATTTAAGGCTTTGGATGGCACAGAATATGGTTCTTTTGGTTGTAATTAAATTTAAGAAATGCCTTAGTTGTGGAAAAGAATTGTTATTAACTACTTGGGCTCAATGCATAAACATTTCCCTGGATTAAGATATAGTTTGAAACTAGTAAATTCTACATGAAGTTAGTTTTCTGGGGTGAGAATTTGGAATTCTTACATCTAAACACAAATGAAATGAACATGACTTTATCACATAATAACAGGATAGTTACTCTTCAAAACAAAATTTCCTACTGATTATAAAATCCTCCTGGAAGAGGCAGGTATAAACTGAAGCTATGGGCCGTTAGCCAGAACCTGTGGAGGTGACCGTTCAGCCCACTTTCTTGTTGCCCTTGAGAGTGAGGAAGTGCAGTCTGAAAGTGACACTTCTCAAGAGTAAGAAACGAAGCAGTACTTAGTCATCTGTGGTTTCTGCCTTTGTTGCTGTCACAGGTTAAAATAGTAGTGCCCCACTGGCTTTTCAGCATCCGATGGTATGCTTCTTCTCCTAACTGATTTTGTCTTCGTAGGAAAGAAGTGTACCTATGGACACAAGTGCAAATATTACCATCCCGAAAGGGGCAGTCAGCCTCAGCGTTCAGTGGCTGATGAACTTCGTGCCATGTCTAGAAATACAGCAGCCAAAACTGCAAATGAAGGAGGATTGGTGAAAAGCAACAGTGTTCCTTGTAGCACTAAGGCTGATAGCACTTCCGATGGCAAACGAGGTGCTCCAAAGAGGCAGTCAGATCCGAGCATAAGGACTCAAGACCTAGAGGAAAAGCTTCCCACCAAAAACAAATTGGAAACCAGGTCTGTACCTTCCTTAGTTAGCATACCGGCTACTTCTACTGCAAAACCCCAAAGCACTACATCTTTAAGCAATGGCCTTCCATCTGGAGTTCATTTCCCACCTCAGGATCAAAGACCACAGGGACAATATCCTCCGATGATGATGGCAACCAAAAATCATGGAACGCCAATGCCTTATGAACAGTATCCAAAATGTGACTCACCTGTTGACATTGGATATTATTCCATGTTGAATGCATACTCAAATCTGAGTATCTCAGGCCCACGAAGTCCTGAAAGGCGTTTCTCATTAGACACAGATTATAGAATAAATTCTGTAGCTTCTGATTGCAGCAGTGAAGGGAGCATGAGCTGTGGCAGTAGTGACTCCTATGTAGGTTATAATGATCGCTCCTATGTCAGTTCTCCTGACCCACAGCTAGAAGAGAATTTGAAGTGTCAACACATGCACCCTCACAGCCGCCTTAATTCCCAGGCTTTCCTGCAGAACTTTCACGACCCTTTGACCAGAGTGCAAAGTTACAGTCATGAAGAACCAAAGTTCCATCATAAGCCTCCTCTTCCACACTTGGCTATGCATCTGCAGCACCCCACCGTGAGTGCCCGGTCCAGTTGTCCTGGTGATTACCCCTCTCCTCCAAGTTTAGCACACTCTAAAGCACCACACCTAGGGAGGTCCTTAATGGCCACAAGAATAGACAGCATTTCTGATTCTCGACTCTATGACAGTTCTCCTTCAAGACAAAGAAAGCCTTACTCCCGCCATGAAGGGCTGGGAAGCTGGGAGAGGCCAAGTTACGGAGTGGATGCATATGGGTATCGGCAGACTTACTCCTTGCCTGATAACTCTACACCACCATGTTATGAGCAGTTTACGTTCCAGAGCCTGCCTGAGCAGCAGGAGCCCACCTGGCGAATACCGTACTGTGGAATGCCACAAGATCCTCCAAGGTACCAAGACAACCGAGAGAAGATTTATATCAACTTGTGCAACATCTTCCCCCCTGACCTTGTGAAAATCGTCATGAAAAGGAATCCTCACATGACAGATGCCCAGCAACTTGCTGCAGCCATTTTGGTGGAGAAATCACAGCTGGGTTACTGAAAGATGATGCATCTTTGTGGTGTTTAATAGTTTTTTTGTTCAGCTCAAATGCTGAGGGAGGTTTGCTACAATAGCACATGTGATCTCCTTCTCAGCAAGGAGGTTATATAGTATCCATTTATGTGAAATACTGTATCATGGAATCTGTATGTACAGCCCCATATGGTGGAAGTATCACGGGATTGCTTTACATTCTAACTTTTTTTTAACATTTCCTTTTTAAAGCTATATCTTTGGCTGGAAATTTATCCAGTTTGATTTAATAGATGTATCTGTGATCTTTGATATTAATCTTTGGTGCATCAGGGGTTTATATGCAGCACTTTTTATCCTTGTTTCATGTTTTATTAACTTGGTGTTTGTCTATCAATTGCAAGCAATTACATACCTTCAGAATGTGGAACCTTTAACTAAACCCAGCAAAATATTTTTTCAAGCCAAGCTTAATTAGAGTCTTTTACAGCTTTTTAAGTTATTTTTATTTGGGGAAAGTGGGCTTCTTTGTCCTATAATAATTATTTATAGAAACAAAGATATACTACAGCACTGACTTTATATTTTAAACAAAATCTAAGTTACCAATTTATGCTGAAATGGGTAACATATATATTAGAATGATTTACAATATGGCACTTTTATTGTTTTATTTTCGTTTGGATTTTTTTCCCAATAAGAAATCAGATAACTTAATGGTCAGTTTAAAAGAAAGCAGATGCAATCAATGGAAAAAATTGTTTCCATTTTTTTTAAATGAATAAGGCAAAAGCCGTAACCATTACAGTTAGCGCTTTGTTATCCAGCTATGATGTGCTTCTACAGGAATGGAATTGAATTCCTAGATTCTCATTAATTTGTATTTTTAGTGTTCGTTTTTTGTTTTGGGGCACAATAATACTGGATAAATAACTCTTTCACAGTACTTGCCTGTTTTTAATGAATCTAAGTATTCTCAATGCAATTTTATATTTAATATACTCTAGCTTTCCTGCTATTTATCAAGGCTGGCCTGAGATGGTTTTGTGTGTTGAGGGTATGCAACATTTATTGATACTGCACTATAGAAATAGTGATGGAGGAGTTGTAAATGGTAACTTAAATTTTTTTGTAAGATAGTGTATATTTTCCATTTTCCTGAAGGTAGCTTTTTTGGGGGGCCTGTTATATTATTAAGGCCAGACTCTTGCCACAAATAGTGTAGTTTTAGATACAGACTACTGTCTGTTCTAGTATTAGTAAGGGATATTTCTGGTTTCAAACTCAGGGGTTTTGCTTTATTGCAATTACATTTCTGCAGATTAAAAGACGGATTTTGCAGTTAGTGGCAGACGGTTGTGTGATTGATGACTTGACTGTTCCTCCAGACTCTGAATTTTAGATAGTGTAATACACACATTCAGATCTGGTTTTGTAGTCTGCTTGGATGTTCTGGTCATTTGGATTATTCTACATGCTACAGTTTGAAGTGAAGCCCTGAAAAACCAGAAAGTACCTTTTACTGTTGATACAAATTGTATCTTTTTAACTATAAGAACTATTTTGATTTGTAGATCTAGTTAAAAACACAAATGTGTAACTATGATTAGACTTTTGGGCAACATTTTATCCCTTATTTAAATACAAATTTTTAAAATAAAATTGAGGTCTATAATAGAGTAGAAAATAAAAGTAACAATTTAGGTAAATAAAAGTGTCTGTCTTAGTTTTATATAATATATTAAAACATATTAAATTTATTGGCGTTTTCTTTCTTCTAAAACTTACCTAGTGTGAACTTTACTAAAATAAAGGTAAAATGCTGCCTGAAAAATAATGTCCAAGCATCTTTGACTAGGATAACATTTTCACTACTTGTGTGACACTGTGTGTTGCATGAAGTAGGATTTGGGTATACAGTAAATGCTTCTAAAAGGCATTGTGCATATTGACATATCCAATAATCTGAACCATGTTCAGCAAACTTAATTCAGGAAAGTGATGTTCTACACAATTATTGCTGTTGTGCTTGAAGTGAGTGTGACATGCATCTGTACCCCAAGATAATGCGGGTGATGCCACACAAACCATTCTGAATGGTATCTGTCTAAGAGTGACCCTACTCACTTGTGAAATTGTTCTTGATTTTTGTCGTTCATTATCTAGAGAACAAGTTTAAATGTACAGGCAAAATGAGTGCCAAAAATAGGGTTACCATTGTGTATTACCTTTCGTTTTAGTCATATTTTAAAGGATTGTAGTGTGAAATCACTTCTAAATTATACATGTAGGTTTTGCTTCCATTTTCTTCATTTTAGCATTTTAATTTAAGATTGCTAAACTTTACTAAGTGGCTTTAAATGAGATCTTAGGTTAAATGGAAATGACTTTATATTTGACCTTCTGACATTTTTAGTTGACTGTTTATCATTATTTTTTGGAAAAATAACAGACACTGCCATCACATGTACTGAAGTGAATAGCTCTGAACTACCCATACCAAAGTCGTTCAGTTTAATTAGTTGTACTTTAAGCAATAACAGTTTTCTTATGTCAAGAGGACAGTTTGTCCCCCTTTTCTTTTGAAGCACCAACACTGCTCTCAGAGCTTACGAATGAGATAGTAGGCTGACGTTAGTTACAGCAAATTCTTCTTATGTAAAGCAATAGGTGAAAGGAGTCCATTACTAAATTAAATCCATTGCTGACTGCAAACCTTCATTTTAGTCAAACCTTCTTCCTAGTTCCTAATCCCTACTTAGCAGACCTGCTACTACATAACCAAAATGAGGTGTGTTAATAAGTAATGAAGTTGCCTGAAGTGGTCAGCTGATATAAAGAATTCAGACTGGACTATCCTGCCCCTGAATAAGCGACAGTTGACTGGACTTTACACGGTAATTAGCCAGTCTGTTTTCTCAGTGTCTAGGTCCAGAGGGAATAGCACCCAACTGGCCAAATACTGGCCCTTAGTATTTCCTCGTTTCTTGCATGTGATGCAGATATTTTCAGTCTCAATTTTATGATCTCTATCCTGATAGAGTTTGTCATTGATCTACTAAGAATTGAAAGAAATGTTCACCAGTATAAAATATTTGGTTCTGGTGGAAACTTGAATTTTGTGTTTTTATGAAAACAAATTTATTAGAACACTTAATATAACTAAAGTGTTTTATATATACATACATATTTGTTATGAAGTATTAAAAATTTGATGGCTAACAATTCCATGATCATACTATTTTTTGAGTTGCGGGTGACCAAGTCTGGGGTCTGGGTGACCAATGATAAGGTTTAGAACCACTTTACTGGAAAGTAAGTTTTCACTGGTTTTATTCCTTGTATTTCTAAAAACTTATTTTGATAATTTTAATAGAATGTGTAATTTTAAGATACACACAAAAACTTTAAAGTAGTATTGATTATATAAATAATTATTTAACATGTCTTTTATGGATGTATCTATATGTAAATAGTAATATATTTATAAAACAAATATACTTTATGTTGTAATTCTCAGTTTGTGCTGTGTGGGAGGATGACTGGGTGGTAAGTGTGACTGTGTGTGTGTGCATTTATGTATTGAAAATGTGCAAGCTGTTTTCCCCAATTTAATGCCATTTACTCTAAAGTGTATTGGGTTTTGTTCTTTCTGCTGTCCAATTTCCTTACTCAAGATAAGATATATATGGTTTTCTGACCATTTTGTGGCTGTGTGGCTGATCCATTCAATTATTCTCTTAATTCCTGGAGAATTCCTGATTGCCCCAAAATCAAGCAGATTATGGCTAGGGATAATGCTTATGTTCCAAGTATATTGAACATGAAAACTCAGCCATGATGAGTTTCCAAAATATATACCAATAAATAAAATGAAATATAAAAGAAGTTGGAGTATACACACAAATTAAGAGAAAGTAGAGTGTTCACAAAAAGTAAAGAAGCTTAAATTACTTTATATTGGTCTAGGAAAACCTAGAGCAAAGTTTCTGTGTCTTCAGAGAGTAAATAGTTAGCTTTTTAGGATCAAATGATCTCTTGAGAAGTGCTCACCCCTGTTTTCTGTAGCATAAAAGTACCATAGACAATATGTAAATGAGTGTGGCTGTGTTCCAGTAAAACTTCACAGAAACTAACTGGGTTGGTGCATATGGCAAGGGGATCACAAGTTCGAGTCTCACTTGGAGAACTCAGCAAAATCCAATCTCAAATTTCAAAAAGAGGATCGAGCTCTGTGTGATGGTCCTAGATTTAATCCCCAGTAGGAGAAAGTGGGGGAGGCACTTTATTCACAGAAGCAAGCAGCAAGCCATATTTGCTGACTGTGCCCCACAGGAGAAAAATAGGCATATTAAACGTAAAGTCTGGTACTATGTATGTTAAAGTAAGAAATAATTGTATTTCAAGTGACATTCAAAGAAAATCTTCTAGTTACTGATACTCTTCAGAAGGTGACTGTGAGACAGTCATATGATGCACTTGTGTTTTAAAACTGGTCACCCATTATTTATTAGAAATATTTCTTGCATTTAATCAGTCAAAAAAATCTACAGAAAAGATGTTTTAAAAGTATTAAAATTTCTTCATGAATTTTATGTTTCCATTGATACATAGGAATCCTTTATCAGTCTTTTTATTTTTTTTCAACGGCCTCATGGACCGTTGTTGTATTTTGAAAGTTGACATATAACTAGTCACAATTTTTTTTAAAGCTTCCGTGTATCATTTACCTTTTTCTATTGTCTTTGGCACCTAAGAAATGACATTACGGTCCCTTTGAAGAAGATAAGCATACTGTAATTTCACACATTGTAGCTTTTTTTGTAAAATTAAGAATTGTGACTGATTATTACTTTAATAAGTGTACTTGTTACATTGTGATTCTTTGTAAGAAACAAAGTGTATCTCTGCTTTCCCCATCCAAATGTTTAGCATAGACTTGTGTAACCACCTTAGCGCTGTCCATGGTGAGTGATACTCTGAATATGATAGTGTATAATTCTGAATTCATTGGAAGTACACACTGCTGAGCATGCTCATTCCCTATGCTTCATGGAGGTGTTACCACAGTTACATCCGTTTAAGTAGTTATACTTTCTTTTAAAATCGGAATGTAACTCTAGCTTTTCAACAGTGTCCATTGTTTTAAATGGCTACTCCATTTCTTTAATGTTTTCTGTGAACTTGCTCATTACTCCTATTACAATATTATTATTACTAGAAGTGGCCTTTCCCCTAAATCCTTAGTATCTTATATTTAAAACAACTTAAGAATTTGACCATTTGGCAGTAGAAAGTGTCTATGCATGTTTTTATTTAGTTGTATAAAATTTGTGAAGTTTTACTTCTTAAATTATGTACTGAATTTTTGGTCCAAGTATTTCAGGTGAAAAACAAGACGTTGACCATTAAAGCTCGGCCACTTTCCGTTCCAAAGCAGCTTCTATCTCAAAGGAAAAAGACATTGAAAAGCAGTGGTTTAGATTTATAAAGACTATGTTTAGATTCCCTTGGGTTTTTTAAATTATAAATTTCTATATAAAATAATGACAAACATGAAAATTTCTGCAGAGACAGTATTTCAGTGCAGATGTATCAGGTTACTGGTTTTATCTTTTCCTTTTAGTTTATTGTTTTCCCAAAGCATAGGTCTATGCTGATACTATTCTTTATTTGATTCTACCAACTTTTCTTATAGGAAAAATAAAGAATATGTTTAGAGTAATCATTGAATAAACTAATGTGATTGTCTTTGTGTGGTTCTGTAATGGAATTTTTACAATTTCAAAAGCAATATTTTAGACCTACTGAAAATCTGTATCAAAATAGCTATATGATTCTGCCAGTGAGGTGGAAAAAGTTAAAAAATATTCATGTTTTTCATGGTGATTTGTTTTTTGTTTCATAAAGAAGCTGATCTCATATTGCAGTGTAGATGCTAAATAAATGAAATCGTTATCTTTCCCTAGTCCCACAGCTTGCCTGCATTGAGTAACCAATAACATCATGAATGTTCTATAGGGTAAGCATGTGTTCATTATCGATGTAAATATTGCAGCCAAAATTAATTCCTATGAAAGCTGAAATTAAATATCAAAAACAACTGGTCAACTTATGGTGAGAGTGTTTTATTTCTAATCTGCTACTAAGGTGTCTGTTCCTGGTGATTTTTGAAGTTTCATCAGATACCTGGCTAAGAGAGTGATTGTCAGTAGACACCCTGGGCCAGTGAATCTGTAAGAAATGCTGGATGGCATTGGTATGTCTTTTTTTTTTTTTATTAGGGCTGGCAAGTGATCAAAAAGTATTCCCAAAGACTTCTCCTGGTAAGGTGGTATGTACTAAAGTTGTGTACCATCTTAGAACAGTAATATGAATGAACCCTCGATAAGCACTGGAGCTTAGAAAACCAGGCGCAACTCCCTTCAAGGAGTTCACGATCTTGTAGTCAGGCTGGAACCTACAGGGTATTATAGTCAACATGAGGAAGCATGTTTTTTGTTTTTTGTTTAATAGAACATGTCCTAATGAGACAAGGAATATTTTCTCTGATATTTGAGGCTGAAAAACCTTGACCACTGTATGAAAATGTTCTGTTTCTGAGAAATGCTTTTGTGGCTTGGAAGAGATCAGATAGCTGTCAGATACTGTGTGTGAATCCTGTTCTGCATAGGTTACTAGGGCATACATTATTAGATATCACCCACACAATATGTAGAATTAGAACAATAATCTTGGAGTCTTTTTCAAACTCCATCATAAAATGATGCTAATCCCTATCTGGCAGGTTTATTATAGCCAAGTAAATGGTGGTGGACGTGAGGATAAAATTTAAGGACAGATGCAAATAAACACAATGCTGTATCCACCCCATTCTTGCTGGAGTGAAACAGGCATTTTTATTCTATCTCTCCTAGTTTCAAAAGCTATATCTCCCTAACATATTTGTCCTAATAATTTTCTGTCAATGGAAATACTGTATTTCAGACAGTCACAATAAGATGTTCTATGACCTTTATGATCTAACATATGTTCTCTCTCAGCATATAAAATACTGTTTTATTGGAGATACAGAAGTTTTCTCTTGAATTGCTTTTCAGACCTTTGTTTCTCTTTTTTTGTCTCTAAAACTTCTACTTGCCATTGTCGGGTGCTTCCCCCCGCCACACACATATACTTAATTGTTTTAAGCTCTTAACTGGATCTTACAGATTTAGACAGTGTGTCAGCATACTTGATTATTGATGCTGAGTTGTCGTTGTCAGCGAATGCAGCACATACAAAATCAGCCTTCAATGGAGTGGGCTTCCAGCTGCTTCTAAGGCTGAACTGAAAATCCAGGAGAACATGAGACTGGGTTACAGTGATAATGAGAGCAAATACTTTTATTTCTCCCCCACCTGGTCCTATTGTCTAAAGAGAAGAATATACATTGATGAACTAAGTAATGTTTGAGAAGGGGAGTACTGTTTAAAACAACTGCAATGGTGAATTTATTCAAAACACAACAAAATACCTGTATGTGGGCCTTTGATGAGTTAAACGTAAGTATCAGCATTTGTCCCTCAACCTCATGCTGAGAACACTTCTCTGTAGTGCTTGAAAAGGCTTTTAAAGGAATTTTTTAGCCATTTAATATTTTAAAGGGTTGCCTTAAGAGTTTCAGAGTAACCTTTTCAAAAAATACTCTTCTAGATGCAGTCGTCCTCTCAGAGCAGGAATTCTTGTTCTCTGCCTCCTGTATGTCAGCAGGCTGGCAAGTCACTAAATAGGGTAAGGACACCACTCCACCCCCATCTCCTAGGGTTGTTCAGACTAAATGAGTTGGACCAAGTAAAACCCTTTGGACATGCAAGTCCATAGTGTGTGTTCAGTAAATGAATGTCGTTACATGAATGATAGTATTTAAATGCTTTTAACAATTTTCAGACTTTAGTGGAAGAGTTAGAATTCTGACAATTTCATATATTCAATGATGTGATTTTAGGATTTCAAGAGTAACATTTTAACCTTCAAACAGTTATTAGACCCCCATTTTCTTGCTACCCCATCACTAGGCTCTTCTTGGTTGAAGGGTTTTTCTGTGTATCAGAGTGCAGAAATAAATAGATAACAAATAATGATTATAATTAAGGTAATCATTCCAGAATCTTGAAGTTATATAGTTCCTGCACTGCATTTACAAACACCCTTCTGAAGTTCACTTTTATTTCTGACAGTGGCCCCAGCACATGTATCTGTACACTCACCCGCCCCACCCCACACACTCTTCTAAAAGAGCCTGTCGGACCCCTATCACCAGCACCTATAGTGCCAGTCTAGTCAAACCAATAGGAATTCTGAGTGTCAGGTGAACAGTGTACCTTTTAAGTACACTATTGAAGGTGGCACATTACCTATTTTTTTCCTCTTTAAACATTTCTTCCTAGTTCATAAATGCTGCTCTCCAAATTGCAATTTTTTTTTGTACCAGGAATCACACAGGACCTTGTGCTTGCCAGGTAGGCACTGGGCTACTGAACTATATCCCTGAGCCCCCAAATTGGAGAAATCAAACTGGCATGGAGACTACTCAATTTAGGAGTCCCGTACTTGCCAGATGTGGCGGTGCATAACCCCAGCATTCAGGAGGCTGAGACATGAAAATCACTGCAAGTTTGAGTCCAGCCTGGGCTACATAGTGAGTTCAAACAAAACCTGAACAGCATAGTGAGACCCTGTCTCAGAAAAGAATCCAATACTCTATACATACATGTGCATATGTCATATTTTTGGTGATGTACTGGGGATGGAACCCATGGCCTCAAGGGTGTCAGACAAGCTCTATGACACTGAGCTGTATCCCTACCCCTAGTACTATATGTTTACATAATTTAAAATGTTACCGAAACAACCAGTATCCCTATTTTAGAATTGATAAAACTAAGACTCACCAAAGTTAAAGCTTCCAAAGTTCCTTTCCCCTGCTTTACTGTGCTGCAAGACGGTACTAAGAATGGACCTATGACCATTCCCTGGGTTTTTCTACAAAGATTCAAGGCTAAGGAATGAAAACAGTTATAACTGCACATATTCCAACATAGATAACTACCTGGGGGCAAAGATGGGAAAACATGAAATTAGACTTTTATTTCTCTACTTCAGTAGACCCACGCACCTTCAGTACTCTCCTTTCATGCATAAAAAGTCCTGGCAAAGCTGTCACTTGGAGGAAAATGTTACCAGAGCTCTGCCTATCCAAAGACAACAATGATGGCCAGATGACAAGGGTTCCATGCTAATAGCCGTAGAAAAAGCCACACCCCACTATTTCTGATAAGCAAGACTGGTGGGTTCTCTGTCATGGAAGGAGATTACTTTAGAGCCCGTGCTCCTGCCTCTATTCCTCAAAATTCTTTGTACTCCTAGACAATAAAAGACAGCACATTTATTTCTAGTGTTTCCCATCATGCAGAGACCTTCTCTGATTTCTTTTGAGAAAACCCATTTAGCTTTCAGTCTCTAGATAATGTCCACTACAAATACTGTTTACATGGAAGCAGCTGCCATTTGTTTTCTATTTGCGCAAATTCAGCATGAAATTAGAAATAGGAATATTTAATTAGGTGGCCAAACAGATTCCTTTCCCAGTTCCCCAGGAGAGCTCAGTGAGGGACAGAACACTTAAAGACTAGGAAATACAAGGGTTAAAGGCACTTCCTACTCTTGTCCAGAGGCCTAGCCGAGCCAGTGTCAGGGCAAAGAGGGCTCCCCTTCAGCCCCTTCTGAGCTGCCAGTACTGAAGCTTTCTCTCTCTCTCAGCCTTCAAAGCTTTTCTTTCTCCCTCTCCATTTTCCAAGCATGTAATTATCATTCATTTGAATAATTGTTTCTAATATACATGTGAAAAGACTAAGGGAAATGGCAAATGCAATTTGGTAACTACATGAAAAGCTATTCAAGTCCAGAGGAGATCTATGGGTTTACTACGTATGTTACCAAATTAACAAGACAGGACAAAACACTTTGTACCATATTAATGCCCCAGGCATTAAAATGCTGCATATTATAAAGGGAGGAGCAAATCATAATGCTTGTTCTATTCTGAGTTCAAGTTCATTGCCTGTGTTGAGCAAGAAGGGTGAAAGATGTGAGTGGGGACTGGATGGGTCTCCAGGCCTCAAGGGTAGGGGTGCAGAGTCACCAGAGTCAGATTCTTACCCCAAATTCTCCACCAAGGAAGTGGCCCCCCAACTTTTGGCTTCCCATGCTCACTCCATCATCTTTTCCCGTTTCTAAAGCATTCTTAACTCTTCCTCATTCTCCCCAACCAGAGGTGGTCAGAGGCACTGAGATCACCTCATTGACAGATAAGATAGTCTTGGACGTAGGTCCTGGTCCTTATTTGGTTGGTCAGTACATCGGTTGCTTTTGGGGAGCAGGAAATAGAAAAACCAGAAGAAATTAAGCCCAGAAGCTAGGAAGCATGATGGACCCCCTTTGAGAACAGAGTTTTAAAGTGCTTCAATCACGTAGTATATAGAAAAGAAGCTGGAGGTAAGGTTTTAGATTCCCCTACATGAGGAGCTCTGGGTTTGGACCTTTAAACCAAGATTATAAATAGGTATTACTTGGGCCTGATCTGAGGGCAGATAATCTACCTTGGCCAGCACAACTTTCTTGTTTCAATTTCACAACTTTGAATTTTCACTCTGGCCATGTAAACATACTCTAATTTGGCCCATAGCAATGCCTTCATTATGCCAAGCTCATTGACACATTTGCATTTGGGAGCTCTGCAAATATAGCGGGCAATACGGGGGCCAGTAAAAGTCTGAAAGATGTTTAAACAGGAGAAAAAGACTAGGGGAGGTTCAAATTGCTGCAGTGGCCCTTCGCCAGGGAGTTTAAACAGTAACAACTCAGTGGATAAGAAGTCGAAGAACCAATACAAGACAGGATTCTGAAGTAAAATTGAATTGTTTTTTAACTTGGGTGATGCAAGACTAGGGTTTCACCATGTGGCCATTCATCATGCAGAATCTTGAGCCTAAGCCTACATGGCAGAATGATAACTAATGTCACCATACCGAGTTATCAAGCGAGGCACAGAGAAGCTGCCAGCAAGCTTTCATTTCCGTCACCACTTTAGTCGTTCCATTCATTATTGGGCACCTTAAGATCTTACTTTCTCAATCCCGGGTCTCCATATCTGTTCTCCACCGAGCAACCAGAATTTATGGTTGTAAAAAGAATAGTCACTCCTGTTCTTTTTTTGTTTGTTTGTTTGTTTGTTTTGTGGCACCAGGGATTGAACTCACGGCCTCGCACTTGCCAGGCAGACGCTTGGGTCACTGAGCTAGATCCCCAGGCGACTCCTGTTCTTTAAGAGGCAATCAAGTTACAAAACATTGAGCCATGACTGTCAAACATGAGTTGTGACTGTGCTCTCCTTTTCATTTTTTCAGCATGCTGTGTGCTAACCAACTGGACCCCATCTTTATCCCCAAAATGACCACGCTTTCTCTTGTCAGCTCCAGCTCTAAAATAGGACTCTTTAGTCCTCATCTATCAGGATCTTCCCCATCTCCTGGCCATGACAGGCTTCTGCACGAGAAAGCATCCTCAGTCCTGCTGTCCTTGACACCACCTTGTGGTAGCTCTCCTGCTGCATGATGTTACAGACCTTCTCCAGGCAATTGAAACTGGACAGCAGTGTCCCATGGACACCCTTGTGAAACTGTTTCCCTTGTTCTGTTCTGCAGGGCTCTGGGCCCCATTCACTGACCTACTCTAGCAGTTCCTTCAATACGCATGCACTGTCCCATCTCAGGGCATTGTCATGTGCCATTCATTCCCTCTGCCTGGTTTTATGCCACCAGGTACCTGCAGTTCTCTGCTCAAACACCTTCTGAATGAAGCATTCCTGACACTTAAAAATTGCAACTCCAGCACTCCCTCTTTGTTAGGCCCCATTTTATATCTTCTCCACAACAGCCATCACTATCTGAAGTGTAGTTTGGTTATTGCTCCTGTTTAACTCCCTGGGAAAGGGCGAATCCAGCAATCTAAACCTCCCCGAGTCTTGTCATCTTCCATAAAATTGTGGCCCCGTTTCTTCCTGCTTAAATATCTTTCATATTTTCACTGGCCCTTGTATTGCCTACTGTATTTGCAAAGTTCCCAAATGCAAATGTCTTAATGAGTCGAGCGCAGGCAGGGACTTGACTTGGTTGCTCAGCACATAAATGGTGAAGGAATGGACAAAGCTCCTTGGCTGCCACACTGCAGGCATCGCATTCCAGTGTGTCTGGATCTGCCAAGACGAGCACAGCTGCACACCCTGCACACACACCCTGGGGCTCCGAACCGGAGTTGTAATGCTTCCCCAAGGTCATGAGTCCCGAGCTTGGCCCCTTCCCTGGATCCTCCACTGTGCCAGGTGAGCAGGAGGTCAGGGGCCCTAGATGAGTTGCAGTAGTGGGACCTCGAGTTTGGCTAGTAGTGGTTCAGGCCCCTGTGTTGGATTTCGAGGGTGTTCCCATAGAGGGCAATGGACAAGTCAAGAGCCAGTATCGTCCAGAGCAGGGCTGCCAGCTCCCACAGAGCAAGGTGAGAGATGCATCTGAGGCCAAGGTACCACAAACCAGTGTGAAAATGACTGTGACTGTCACTGTAAATCAGCTCCAGTCCTCAGCAGTGGCCTATGTGGAACATTACTAGTCACTTCAAACCCAGGCTCAGGCGTTCTGAGGACTCAAGAGTAGCCCAGTTCTTTGCAAGTGCTCCATTCCACTGGCACCTGTACACCAGCCCCACAGAGTTACCAACCAGCGAGAACTCTAAGTATCTTGCGGCCCTTGCCCAAGCGCGGTGTGCAGTGGGTTCAGCAGGAGCTCACCTTAGGCTTGTTCTGCATGGTTACTGCTGAAAGCAGTGGCCAGGACTCGGTGGATGGTATTTGTTGAGTGAATGTATTCTCTCAGACAACTTTGTTCCTGTTTGTCATCCACAAAGGTTTCTCAGAACTTGTAACAAGTTGCTTCATTTCTGCCTTTCGAGCACATCCTGACGACTGTCTCTCGGGTAGGTAAGCAAGGTTAGATGTAGCACAGCTGGTTAAACCAAAAGGAACTGGAACTGGGTCTTGAGCACTGATAGATTTTATTTATTTGGGGAAGAAAATATATCAGAGAGATCAATTCATTCTTTTACAGGTACAGAAATTAAAGTCCAGAGTGTAAATGACTTGCCCAAAGTCACACAAAAGAAAAATAGTAGTTATGCTTAGAATGTCCCTCAACTGAGGGACCAAAGGATCTAGCCCAGTGAGGACAATGAAAATCAGTGATTCAGACTTAACTTCCTTGGGTTACCTCCACCTAGGCAATGACAAAGAAATACATGGTGTTTTGGGCACAGGAGGCCTGAGCACACACAC
>RJWT010016617.1:0-19768 GCA_004365215.1 Cuniculus paca | reverse complement strand
CTGGTCATCCCTCCAATCACACTGAAGGCCCTTCTTTCTGTGAAGGCCTCCCCAGCCGCTGAGTCAGCCTGCAGAGCTCTCTCTTCTGCACTGGTCCAGCACTCTGACTGACTTCTAGCTTTCTTCTCATCTCATAGCATTACAGTTATATGTTCTGTGTTAGGTAGACTTATTTTCTGGAGCTCCAGGAGTGGACCCTAATTGTCTCTGAAATCCTGACACCCAATAGACTCAAAAATACTCTCAGGGTGGCTTATCTAAACATCTTGTTTGCAGGGGTTGGAGTGGGATAAAAGTGACTTTGGGAACAATTCAAACAAGCAGAAAAAGGGAAAGCAGCATTTCAAGCAGAGGAAATACTGGCAAAGGTGCCACAGCAGGAGGACCTGGCCAAATATGGGTCCCTAGAGGGAGGGGGAAGGGGAAAGGTGCTGGAAAGACAGATGCATAGTGCTGGGTTTCTTAACGCTTATCTTTGCTCCAGGTCTCTGCCAAAACTTGATGAGGGGGTTGTTTTGCTACCCACTGAGAAGGAAACTGAGAAGGTTGGGAAAGTTATACAGTTGGTGATGAAGGTGGACTGAAACTGATCAGTTTGATTAGTCTCTGAAGTTTATCAGGGCCTTGAAGAATAGTGAGCAATTCGGTTTGCCTGTTTCCTGGACTACATGAAGAGAAGAGAAGGTAAGGGGGGGAAGGTGTACATTTTAGAGTTATATTATTAATAACACCCAGGGTGGGTTTCTATTTTTGAATGCCTTCCATGTACCAAAAATTGCGCTAGCTACTTCAAATGTATCATCTCATCAAAACTAATAGTGTCCCTCTTAGAGAATCAGCCCCATTTTATATATAAGGGAACTAAATCTCAGAAAAGTTCAATAATATGCTCAAGGTCACACAGCCAATAAATGACAGTGCCTTGATGGAACCAATGAACGATGGGCCTGACTTAAATGCAGGTCTTTTGTTTCTACAGCCCAGCTTTAGTGGGGAAGAGTTTAAAGGGTGAATCATGACTTAATGCTTTAATTCTCAGTGATGTAACAGGTATACAAATTTTTAGTTTTTTTGTCACAGGCATGTTCCAAGCCTGGGTTTTTCTCCCAACACTGGCTTTCCCATCCCTGTAGAGTACTGCCCTAATCCTGTCTCCTTGCTCTGTCTTCTTTGCCCAGATGTCTAGAAGTGGACTCCCAAGGCAGCTTCACCGCTGACTTAAAAAAGAAAAAAAGACTAGAATTCTGTCAGCTGAGAAGGCTTCTTAAGGAAGACGGTGGGAATGGTAAGTGCAGTGGCTGACACAGAAACATGTGGCTTGACATGAATTCAAGAATAAAGGCAGTGATGGCCCAGGAAGGCAAGGGGACGTCATTCCCTTTCTTCGCTACCTTTCTTTTTATTTTTTTCAGGGTTTCCGTTCCAAATGGTAAAGTTCAAACACCAGTCTTGCTCAGAGTTACCTGGGCCTTCTTGCTCAAAAGGCGGATTTCCTGGCCCCACCCTGATATTCAGAATGTGCTTTTGTGGGGCCCAAGAATCTCTTCTGTAATACCAGTGCTTCAGATCATCTATGCATCAAGAGCATCACCTCCTGCCCCCAAGCATCCCCTGAGGCCTGGGTCCAGACCTCTAAACCCCAACTCACACCCAGCTCGCCCTCTTTGTTGTGAGCCAGCCAGGATGCTGACAGGAACAAAAACGACTTGTTTTTGAGAGTAAAGATACAAGCTATGACTCAGATGACGCACACATGTTCATGGAGGGAGACTCTCACATCCGACCTACCTCCTTCCGTCCACAGAGAGTCACGTTGCTACTCTAACCACATCACTAATTCCGAAAGATGGGGACTCCTACACATGGCCTCCAGGTCAATGTCACTGATTGGGTCAGGGGCCTGGAAGGTGCTCAACCACCAATTCCTGGTATCTCCATCTCTCTTGACAGTGACAGCGAAAGCCCATGGGTAGGACTACAGAGTGTGCTTGGGGAAAGCAGGGAAACACTGTTCCCTGGGGGCTGAGTAGAAACACGGGCTCCCAGAAGACACACAGAGGATACAGGAGTTAGTTTTTAACCACCAGGGGTTGAGGTGGCCTAGCAGAGCAAAAAACAAGAGATACCCAGGCCTCATCTCAGATGTACTAAACTCAGTTTCCAGGGCTGGGACTCTGTATAATGGTCCCTGGAAATTCTGGAATAGCCATTCTGGCACTACTACAGGGAACAGGATTTGAAAGTCACTGTGATGAGAAGAAAAATTATTCCCGCTCAAACACTCAATATTGCCACCTTCTCTCCTTGACCTGTCTTTGTCCCTTTTCCTCACTCCTGTATCTGTCTTTGTGAGACAGCACAGTGGCCTAACCCTAAATCTATTTCAGTATGTGTTGTTTGCCACTGACACCTGCTACCAAATTTGCAGATGATAACTATACGATGTGGGCTTCTGGGCCTTGCATGTCATGAAGCAGAGTTGGATGACATCTGTCAAGTCATGGAAAAGATGGTCCCTGTGGAGGCAATGAACTCAGAGGTGCTTTCCAACACAGATTTCCCGTGGCTTCAATGTTATTCTTTTTGCATGGTTGCTTTTTGGAGTTTTCATCTGTGCTCTGCATCTCTGTAGGTTCTCTAACTGGGGATAACCCACAGGTGGGGTGCCTTGGAACAATTTGAGTAGTAAGAAGCTGAAAGTGAGCAGAGACGGAAGGAATTAGGGCATCTGAAGTCTCCCCAAGAGTGCTTCTTTGAGTCATAGGCTGCGTCTTTGCTCTCAATAACAAACTTTTATTGATGTCAGCATCTTTCCAGGCATAAGAGAAGCCCAGTAAGAAGGAAATTTGGTACCTAAGAGTGTTCCAAACCAGAGAATGACCCAGGGATCAAACAGAGACCAAAGAAAGCAAACTCCAGGGAATTCTGCCTCAGTTTCCTGGGATGATTTCTGCACCTTTGTTTGAGGGTAGAGGAGTAGCAGATAGACTAGGGCTTTTCAATCATTTATCAAAGTCTCAAAATTTCCTCACATTGTAGGAAAAGTAGCTGTATCTTTGAGAGACTGAAAGGTGCTGAGTGCCCAGATGGAACAATCAGAATCCCAGAGGAATGCTCTCTGGAGGAGGATCTATAAATCCCTTCCTTTCTAAATCATGCCCTTTCTTCATAATTCCACCCAATCCTGAACCACCCATGGACATTCTTCTGATCATTTAAACACTAGGTGATCTGCACTTGCCGACACCTGGCTCTGGTTCTAGAGCACACTTTTTTCTGAACAGTTCATTTGGCTCTTAAATGTGTATGCATTTCTGATAGCTCTTGGTCAATGGCCTTGGACTACTTACTTTCTGGGCTAGACTTATCTTCTGAAGAAGACTTTGAACAAGACTATCTATCCTTAATCATCGTTTACATATCTAAAAATTGTCCTAGAGCCAGCCATCATTTTAGGGCTTGGTTAAATACATATATTATCTCAGGTGGCAGGTGCTAAAAACAATGCAGGCTAAGGAGACTTAATATGATCAGGGGCATTATTGATTAGGAGAATGAACGACAACTTCATTTGTTTTTTATTTAGGTATCATACTGTGTGCTTGTGCTGGGAAAAATTTTCCTCTGTGTGAGTGTAGTCAGCCACATTATAAAGATGAAACAATCCCAATAGAGTAAAAATTGTATCAGACTGGAAACCATGGTTTTTGAATTAAACTCTAAATTGGAATTCATAACGTGCACCTGGGCACTGCAGGAAGCTGAATGAATGAGTAAAAGACAAACTGAAGATAAATTTCCTAGAACACAAAAGTAAAAGATAAAGAAATGAAAATGAAAGACCAGAATAAATGTGAAAGAGAGATATCAAAGAGTCAACCCACAAATAACAGGAGTTCCTAAAAATAATTCACAGCAACACTTGAAGCAGAAATCATAAGTTAAGAACATATTAGCTCGAAGCAAAATCAGATTTAAACATTGAAGGTGTCATCAGCACCAAAGTAAATAAATAGAATAAAATGGTATAAATATGCTTCCTGTATTAATCAGGGGCCTGGGTGTGTCCAGCTTCCAGCGGGAACTGGCTGAAACACAACGAAGTTCACGGGTTCACCAGGAATCTGCCTTTTCAGCTCGTGCTTTTCCTGCTGGGCTTCCTTCACATGTGGGTGGTTTCCCTAGGGAGACATCCAGCCTGTCTGCATTTGGTTTTTTCCAGCTCACCAAACCCAACTGCAAGAAAAGGTTCCTTCCTTTCTACTGCTTGGGCCACTGACGCAGGGATGACCCTCGATGACCTTTATTGGGTTGGTTTGAGCGCTGCACTTGACCGCTGATCAGCCTGTAAACCTGAGGAAGATTTCTGCCCAGAGGCATTGGTGGCATGTGTCCACTCCTGGAAGGAGGGTGGGCATCTCTACCCAGGGTGCACATGCACTGCCAGTGAGGCATTTCCCAAAGGGAAGTGGGACTTCTATTCCAGAAGACAGAATGATGAGTGCTGAGCAGGCTAAAGAACTTCGCGGTGGGCTTGATCGTCGTGGTGGAATTAATAAAAGAACTACCTTCAGACCTATCCAGGTAGAACTTTGACATCTGAAAGATGACGAAAACCCCTGACAATACATATGCAGGGAGAAAGAACGTCAAGCATGCTTCAGACTTCTCTGAAACTAAAGGCTGGAAGACAATGAAACAAAGTCTCCTGAAACATGAAAAAAGGTATTGTGTGACCCAAACATTCATCCTATGCCTAAGTAAATTGTTACTTGTAATATGTGGACTTAGAAAATGTAACTTCCAGGATTCTCCCTGAGCCAACTAGTAAAAAATATGTTCCAGAACAGTAAGGATAAAGTAGGTATAAATCAGCACTAAGCCCCACGAATTCACATCTAAAATATACCTCAAACGTGCTTTCCACTCTTACCCCCATTACTGCCTTAGTCCAAGCCGGTGACATCTTTCATCTCACACCACCAGAGCCCATTAACTTCTCTTTCCCGTCCAACCTTTCTAAGCCATTTCCCACCTATTATCTAATGGTCTTCTAGTAAGTATCACTTCCTTACTTAACCTTTTGGCTTCCTTTGGTGCTTAGTGTAAATTTGAGTTCCTTACCGCAGCTTGAAAGACCTCGCCTCGCAGCCTCTGCACGTGGTCCCCTCCCATGCGGTCTTTTCCTCCCCACCCTGTGCTCACACGGCCCCTGCCCATCTTTGCTGTGCACGCACCAAGTTTCTCCCTTTGGTACGGCTTTGCACGTGCAGTTCCCTCAGCCTGGAACTTTGCCCTCGATCTTCTGTTTCTCTGGCAGCTTCTCTTTCACATCTCAGCTTGCTTACATCTCCTGCTCTAATGCTATCTGTTCTCACGATCGAAAGCAGGTTTCCTTCTGTATTCCTGGGCACTCTTATCTCAATCCTCGAGCAGCATTTTTAATTTACTTACGTAAATCGTGCGCATGCAGGTGTTGGCTTGTGCCATGTCTGCTCCCCTTGGTATTATGAAGGCAGGGAGCATGTTGATTCTGTTCACCACTGAGTTCCCAGTTCTCAGCGCTGTGTGACAGACAGGATATGCAATATATTTTTGGAGGAAGAAAGAGAGGAGGAACATTGAAATGAGGGAACTATACATAGAATAAATGTGTACAGAGAGAAGCTGAAGTAATTGACTTAAGCATAATTTCTCAGGAGATGCAAAACTTTTTTCCTTTTTTTGCCATTTCTCAGTATGTAATGCAGACAATTATGTTCATAACGTTGTACTACCATCATTACTATCTATCTTCAAAACTTTTCTATTCTCCCAAATAAAAACCCAGTAAGCAAAAATTCCCACCCCCTTCTCCCAACCACAGCCCCTGGAAACCTCTGATTTACTCTATGAGTTTGCCTAGTTTAGCTGTTTCATATAAGTGAAATCACAGTATTTGCCTGCTTTACTTTGCTTAATATTTTTAAGGTTTCCCTATGTCTTGTCATGTGTTAGAATGTCAGTCTTTTCTTACAGCTGAGCAACATTTGATCGTGTCTATAGATCACATTTTGTTTATCTCCACCTGTTCATGTACGCTTCGGTTGCTTCCTTTTGGCGATGGTGAACGATACTGCAATGAACGTTGGTATAAGTATCTGAGTTCTTTATTTTGTTTAGGTGCATATCCAGGGGTGGATCATTCTGTCTTTAGCTTTAAAGGAATGGGCAACCTGATTTCTATAGCAGTGCTACCACTCCCTCCGGCATTATAGGAGGGTTTCAATTTTTCCACATCCTCGGCAACACTTGCTATTTCCTGTATTTTTATTACTATTATTACAATCCTAGTAGGTGTGAACTGGGTATCTCACTGTGGTTTTGATTTGCATTTCCTTAATAGCTAACAGCGTCGCGCTTATTGCCCATTTGTACCTCTGCTTTGGAGAAGTGCCTAAGCCCTTTGTACATTTTGAGATTCAGGGTACTGTTTTGTTGTTGAGTTCTTTACATATTCTGAATAGTAAGCTTGTATTGATATACGATTTGCAAATAGTTTCTCCCATTTTGTGATTGCTTTTTTTCATTTTCCTAATAATGTCCTTTGATGCACAAAAGCTTTCAATCTATTTTTTTCTTTTTCTGCTCACGCTTGTGGTGTCATATCTTAGAATCCACCACTAAATCCAAAGTTATGAAAATTTACCCCTAACTCTTTCTCTGATAGGTTTATGGTTTTAGCACTTATAGTTAGGTCACTGGTCCATTCTCAGTTAACTTTTGTACATGGAGAGGTGGGAGTCCAGCTTTACTCTTTTGTAGGTGGATATCCAGCTGTCATGACTAGGACACCCTGGGCTAGATAAAAATCTGCCCTCCAGATCCACTCCCACCCTGCTCTGTGTGCGGGAGGCTGACCTCTTGGCACTGTGTCCAAGGCCATCTTTTCTCCTGACTTTGGTTGGACCCAGCCAGTGGGAGGCACAGGTGAGGGTCAGAGAGCAAGATGATAAGCTGGGGCCTCTACCCCTCAGTCAGTCTTGATGGTGTTGTAGTGGGCCGGCCATGTCTCTGAACTGACAGTCATGGCTCCGGGCATATTCCCTTGTTGCACAGTGCCTTGTCTCTCTTTGCTCCAAGTACCATCCTTCCTGTTCACCCTCCAGACATAGGCCGGGAGTGGGAGCCCCTCCCCTGGTATTAAACCATCCCTTATTGCTCACTCTCGGCCCATGAATGTCTCTCTGAAGGTTTTTTTTTGTTTATTTGTTTGTTTGGTGCAAGGGATTGAGCCCAAGGCCATCCATTGAGCTACATCCCCATCCCTTTATATTTTTCAACTTTTTAATTTGACAGGATCTCCTGGGATTCCAGAGGGGCACCTCCACTGCACCCAGCTGTGTGAGATGTTTCCAGAATGTGAAATCTGCTGCAGAGTAAAGAAGCTTGACCCTCACTGGTATGAGTGGGCATCACTCAGCTCCGTGAAGACCGAGTAAGATAAAATGGCAGAGGGAGGTGAACTTCCTCACTCTGCTCAGGCTGAGACGTCCACCTTCTCCTGCCCTCAGACCTGGCGGCTCCGGGTTCTTCAGTCTCAGACTCTCACTCAGTCCCAGACTCTCACTCAGTCCCATGCTGGCTTTCCCACAGCTGTGGACGGCAGTCTGGGGGATGTCTCGGCATCCATGGCCTTGTCAGCTGATGCATGACACCTCCTCGTACCTATCTTTGGAGCTCTCTTGCTGTTTCTCCGGAGCATCCCAACAGTCTCCAGCGAACTCTCCTGAGTGATAGGTTGAAGTGCCATCTGTTCGTTTTGAGGAAGACCCTGATGGAGGCAGAGGGGCTCACAGCCCTCTCACACCCCAGCTTCCCTCAGTGACTGCTGCCACGAGCATCAACCCCAGCATGGAGATCTCTCTCCTGTGCCCCTGGGTAGAGGTGACTGGGGCAGAAGGGCCCAGCTTGGGCAAGAGTTCTGGGCCGTTCACTGTATGACCTGGGACCAGTTGCTTCTCTTTGGGCTTTATTTGGCTAATCTGTAAAATGGTAGCTCTGCCCATGACTACATCCAGGATGCCCACAGCAGGTGCCCCCTCCCCATGCCAGCCCATCACATCCTCTCAGCATCTTTTCTCCCAATGCCCTGTCTTTGGGGTGGGCTTCTGGGGTGAGTTTCTTCAAGGCAGCTGAGGGTCACAGCTGGATACAATATCCCCCAACTCCCACCTTCTCTCCCCGGGTACTGGCCTCATCTAGGACCAGGTCTGTTGGTTCATCTGCCCCTCTGCTGCCAGGTGTGGTGCCCCCAGCCTGCAATCCCAGTTACCTGGGCACCTGAGACAGGAGGATCACAAACTTGAGGCCAGCTTGGGCAACTTAATGAGACTCTGCCTCAAAATATGAAAGCAAAGGGCTGGGATATAGCTCAGTGGTAGAGTGCATGAGGCCCTGGATTTGAACTTTAATACCATGCACACGTTCATACACACAGACATACACACTCATTCACACACAAAGAATGAACTACAATGTGAAAAGAATGGAGAGCAGATTTTAGAGTTCCAGATTAAATGCAGAATCCAGTTTCTATTGCTTTGGTTTCTGATTTAGTGCCATGAAAACTGACACAGGCTGGAGGGATACAGAAGCTGTGAGAGTGGAATCAGCCGTGTGTGTGTAGATTGACTGTGAAGGAAGCATGGAGTTAGTGAATGAGGGAGAGGCATGTGAGGCACCTTGTGTGTGTGTGTGTGTGTGTGTAGGGACCAGGCAAAGTCTAAGTGAGCAGAGGTCTGGAACTGAGACAGTGAGTGGTGTAAGGGAGGGGAGCGAGGAGCACCCAGGACTTGTGAGTGTCGCAGGACACACAGTGAGCTAAGAATCAGGGGGTCTCCTGCAACAGTTGCAGAGGATAACTCTGGCTTCCCCGGGAGGGGCAGGGGTTGGCAGCCTGCATGCGCCTCTGTGACTGACACACACCTACCTCAGCAGGAGGCCAGGAAAGGTTTTAGGCCTCTCAATCTGTGCGCAATACAGACACCTTGTGGTGTCACAAGGAAGGGGTGGAACAGACATGACAGAAAGGCCCAGCGGCGGCCCTGGAAAGGGTCCCTAGGATGCATCCACAAGTGCAAGTGGAAGGACTTCACATGACAGAGAAGAAAGGCAGGAGGCTCCAAACGGCACCACTCCTCTGGAGCCTGGGAGAAGGGCCTGTGGGGGAGAATGAGCAGAGCCATCTCCATGCTTAGAGCATGGTCCTGCAGCACACTGTCCCCCTGCAGGCTCCCCGGGCGTTGCTGCTGCAGGTTGGCACCTAGGAGAGCACCTAGGAGAGGCAGGCATGGCGTCCTGAGGCAGATATGGGCTGCAACGCCTGCTGCTGCTGTCCAGCGCCCGTCACCCTGGCTGGTCCAGCATCTGCACACTGCTCTCATCTGACTGGACGGAGTGATATTTCATGAGCCCCACATCCCTCTGTGCGATCCCACCTGCCACAGGCTTTGCTATACTTGGTTCTCGATGGTGTTAGAATGGGGTGGTCACGAGCTTCTGAAAATGTCCTGAGTGGGCCTGACTGCCACTTGTGTGAGCTCGGCCTCAAGGGAGGACTTTGCCAGTCAGTTGAGTGCAGGTTCCTCCGTCCAGCCCATGACTCTGCCAGGGACTTTAAAAGATGCTTTTATCCTTCACCCAACCACTAAGAAAGTCTGCAGCACACCCAACTCAACCTTTGGGTATCTATCTACTTTTATGAAAATCACTAGGAGATATAGATCTATCTGTCTATCTATCTATCTGTCTATTTATCTATCTATCATCTATCTATATACATGGAGAGGAGATGGAATACCCACTTCACAAAATATTTGCAGTCCTATGTCAGTTGCAGCATTAGTCAAAATAGCTAAGAGGTGAAAACAGTACATTGATGGATAAATGGATGAAGAAAATGTGATATCCATCTAACCATTCCTCTATCCATCCATAATGGGATAGTAGCCTCAAAAAGAAGGAAATTCTGCCATTTGTTTCGACATGAATGCACCTAGAAAAGATTTTACTAAGTTAAGAAAGCAGGTAGAAGCCAGGAGTGATGGTGTCTGCCTGCAAAGCAAGCTACTTGGGAAACAAAGGTGGGAGAATCATAAGTTCCAGGCCAGCCTGTTAGAGAACTTCTGGATTCAATCTCTACTAGAGAGAGAGAGAGAGAGAGAGAGAGAGGGAAGGAAAAGGAAAAGGAAAAGGAAAAGGAAAAGGAAAAGGAAAAGGAAAAGGAAAAGAAAAGGAGATAAAAAAACCAAAAGTGTTTCCTGGTCACACATGTGGAATATAAGAACTCAGAGCACAAAGAAAGAGAAGGGAAGAGTAGTCGCCCAGAAAGAGGAAGTGAAGAGACACAGGCCAAAAATACAAGGTAGCAAACATGTATAATGGACAAGTCTACAGGACTAATGCTCAACACAAGGACGAATGTTAGTAAAATAGCATTGTATTAGAGACTCTGGGCAAGTAAGTAGAATTTAGTTGCTCTTGTTAGACACACAAAGTGTGTAAAATGAAAGATATGTTAAAGCTTGCTACGGTAACCATCTTTTTATTTATTTGTATCCCATAACATATTATAAATTTCAAATATACACATGCACATGAAAAAAACGTCGGCTCTCTCTTTCCTTGCTGTAGCTGGGAGACCACAAGGCTGGAGGGGAAGTGGCCACTAGATGGCGCCATAGCAACCTTCGTGCATGCGGGGCGTGCTTCTGAGGTGGGGGGGGCAGGTGTCAGCTGGGCAGAGGGTGGAGCGAAGCGTGTATTTCTATTAAATGACGTGCACAATACTGCTCTTCCCTTCTAGTGCGTTTCATAGGAACTTTCCCAAATAAGCCAGTGGATGGCACGTTGCGGCTCAGCATCAGCAGGTATTGATCAACAACCCCACCCAAGTTTTTGAAAAGGATTTGTCCTGCCACTTTCCTTGTGGCTGCCTCAAAACACCCAACACCCGCAACTTAAAGGAGGAGGGATTTATCGTGGCTCACGTTTTAGAGAAGCATAGTTACACGCGTGGGTGCTTGGTGGAAGGATCTGGGCGGAGGAAAGCTGCCCACCTCAAGGTGGGCAGGAAACAGGGAGGGAAGGAGGGAGCCAGGGTGAGACACGCTTCAGGGCAAGCCCCCAGTGACCACCTCTTCTAACAGACCAACTCTTCACGGCAAGCCAGCTACAGCCCCATAATCCAGTCACCTAGCACGAGCCTCTGCCAGCAAGGGCTTGGGGCATCCAGATATAAACCACAACAGGGTTTAACCACCTCACCTGGGGCAGCTGCCCTCCAGGGTACAGGTGCTCACTTTCCCTTGCCCTAGCCCAGTGCTTTATTGTCACCAGCATCACCATTTGGGTCAGCTATCAGCTTTCTCTGGGCTTTGGGGGGCGAGTATGATGTCTGACTCAGGAGGAGATAAGTGACTGGTCCTTGGGCTGGCGGGTGTTCGGTAAGGTTAGAATGCCTCCCCCTTGCCCACAGGGAGGAAGGACTGTTGGTGACTTTTCCACAGAAGATCTGCACACCTGCCCCCCAGATGCATCCCTTGGAGGCCCCGGAGGACACCCCCTTCTTTAAGATACTGGAAAAGACATCACTGTAAGCAGCACTCGCATCTCTGAAAAGCTTTGTGATGCTGTTTGCTGCACAAGTACAGGCAAATACAGTGGAGAAAGATACTGCCTGCCACTGAATGGGGCTGATTCAGTAGATTCTCATATAGCAGAGACCAAATATTATAACTTCACCTCCACCAGCAAAAAGGGGATTGCATTACCATAAAACAAAACAAAACAACCCAGAAGGGGCACAGTGGTAATCAAACTGTTTTGAAATCTAAAGACCTTCAGTGGAAATGATTTATCCCTGTACTCCTGAGAATGAAGACGGTTGATGCCTTACTCTCATTCATTGCCCAGAGTTGAGCCAGTTTCAGACTTGAGTATCTTGATTGGAGGGGAATGAATGATCCATGCAGACTTTAGTTCGAGTCTTTCCCCACCTATCCCAGTGATTGCTCAGTGAGCCTGTGTATAAAATGGCCATAATGCGAGGGACAGGGACTATGGACCATGGGCTCAGCAGCATGGACTTCACCTAAGCAAAGTGGCTTTTTGGGGCCTCCCAATAAGGCGAAATACCTAACTTGCTGACTAAACTAAAACTGCTGTTATGCACATTCCCTCAAGGGCCCATGCAGCCCCCAGGGGCAGATTATGTGACAATCCTTCCACTAGGGAGGAAAAGTTTTTCTTCAGTGCAGGGGACATGCAATCTGAGCACAAATTTGCTCTTCTGTCAGAACCACCATCTGTGATTACAAAATACAGCACATTCCAAATATCATTGCTGCTGCTGCGGCTCCTCCTCCTACTTCTCCTTCCTTTCTGTCTGTCTGTCTGTCTCTAGTTTTTTGGGGGGGGACAGGATTTTGCTACACAGTTCAGGCTGGTCTTGAACTCACTATGTAGCCCAGGCTGGCTTCAAGCTCACAGTGATCCTCCTGCCTCAGCCTCCCTAGTGCTGGGATTATAGATGTGTGCCACCACATCTAGTAAGATAGCATTGTTTCTGATCAAGAAAGTCATTTCAGCAGAAGAGCAGCATTGAGCTCATGCTCATGGAATTAACTGACATGGTCTCATAGCCCACCCCCTTGGAAGCAGCCGACCTAATAGAAAGATGTAGTGACCTACTGAAGAAGATTCAGTTATGGTACCAGTGGGAAGCTTATACCTTGAGAAGATGGGGATCTACATCAAAGGCTGCCTTAGAGTCAGAAATGATTTTCATGACTCTGTGTTTCTCATAGTCAGATGTCATGAATGTAGGTATGAGGGATAGAGACTGATTGATCATACTATTCCATCTCATTGCCTTCTCACGGAAGTCTTGGTTTCCATCCCTGTGACTCTGAACTCATCTGGTTTGAAGTCTTGATTCCTAAGGAACAAATGCCCCTGCCTTCTGGCTAAAGCTATCATTGCTGATGATTCAGACCCTTCACACAAGATGGATCACCTCATCATATAAAACCCCAGCCATCTGAGGTGCTGGAGGAGGACCAAAGAGGCACGACATGGGTAGCTGGAGGAGGAAGTTATAAGTATCAATTACAGTCTCATGATGAGTTACGTGCTTGTTATGCGTGTGAATACATTATTTCACACTTCTCTTTCCTTCTTTCCCATACTATTCTACATAAGATTTGCTGAAACGTAAATGCATTTTTAAGGCAAGGTTTGAATGGCCCTTCCTTGTGGACACAGTTCCATAGTCAGACCTTTGTACCTGTTACCACATGCTAAACTCTCTCTATTCACATACTAGGCTGTTTTCCATGTCCTGACTAGTGGATTCAGCCATACACAACTGGAAGTTTTAAATAAATACTCATGCCTTGGTTACTTTTTTCTCGTTGTTGAGACAAAATACCTGATGCCCAAAGTGAAGGAAAGAGAGGTTTATTTCTTACAGGTTTCAGTCCATACTTAGCTGGTTCCAAGGCAGGGTGGCGTGGCTGAGGGAGCAGCTGTTCATGGTGGCTGCAAGCGGCTACATAGCCAACCGCACAAAAGAGGGAAAAACCCACCTCCTTCCCGACCTTACATTGTATGTCGGCTCTACCCCTGGGCAGGTGCAGAACTCACACGGCCAATCCCAGCACTAGACAATGAGTCAATCACAAACATTAGGTTCAGCAGCTTCCATGACTACATGAGGCTTGGGGGAGTCACCTAGATACAAACCATAGCAACTCATAAATGTGAGTAGCTCGTGTGGACACAGATTGTGGTCAGTGGGTAGAATATTGCCTAAGCAGAGGAAACAGATGCTAAAGCAGAACATGTAGAAGACTAGCAAGCGACAGCGGCTAGCACACAGGCGGGTGGGCAGCATTCTACAGTGCATGGTGGAGCGAATCAGAGCCTCTGGATACCAGCTTATGAAGCTAAGATTAGAATACATTTGCACACACTTGAATTTGAAGAACAAAGGCTTTCTACAAAGACCAGCATGAGTTCTGCTAGAACAGGATCATCTCAATGCAGAAGAAAAAGGACAGAAAACCTTGGGTCAGATAAGAGGAAACTACAGAGGATCAGAACAGGAGGTAAATGCTCATGACAGTCCTAGGTAACAAATTACCCAGCGACTTAGAGGCTTAAAACAGCGGTGATCATTCATTTTGATCACAAATGTGTCATGCATGATTCGGCTGGGCAGAGCATCTGAGGCTGCAGACCACACTTCAGGACTGCGGCTGTGGTGGTTCCCTGAGAACTCTGAGCTTCCTTTCCAACTGGGTTTCTGTCTAGCTTGGTGGGGTTTACTTATGTCTGGATTCCAAGATCAAACATCCCCAAAGCAATAAAATAGGAACTAACAGGGTCTTAATGTCTGGGTAAGAAAACTAGCACAACGTTACCTCTGCTGTATTTTATCAGTGAACTGTCACAGATCAAAGGCAGGAAATAGAGATCACTCTTCTCAGTGGAAAAAGTGTGAAGCAATTTTGGGGCCATGTTTTATAAAACTGCCACAGAGAAAATTTCAGAAAAGGCCAGTAAAATTTCACTCTTGAGAATTCACAGCTGGGCAAATTAACTAGCAAAGGGTATAGAGTTCTTTTTCCACTGGCTGGATTAAGTCACACAAGTCTTTTTGAGATCCTGAGGAAGTGCTCCTGGCTTTATTGGTGCACATGTCACCATCTTGGATAGGCCAGTCCCACCTGATTGTCAGCCGTGACTTTGGGAGCTAGTCAGTGAAATGTTAGCACCATTAGTATTGGTAGTGGGAAATGTTACCAAGGCAAATCATAACCAAACTTATCTCAAAAGCTCATTGTTATGGCTTGTATCTAGATGTCCCCCTGAAGCTTCATGTGGTCGCAGGTAGGGCTTTTTGGAGGTGACTGGATCTAGATGTGTGAATGCCGGGCTCAAGAATGCGATGCTGGGATTGATTCATGGTGTGACGCTAGGATTAAGCTGCCCCTCCCTGAATGTGAGTGCTCCCTGCCCTAAGAGTGAGCAGCCTGGACAGAACAAAAGGGACAGAAAGAAGGTCTCTGCTTGTTGCTTGTTTGCTGCTTGCTTCTTCTCTGCTTTGCTACGTTGTTACCTTCCTGCCTTGTGACGGCTATGAACTGTTTCTTCTCTGTAATACACCTCTGCCTTGGAGCCAGCCAATTATGGACTGAAACCTCTACAAACTGTGGGCCAAATAAACCTTTCCTCAGTTAACTTTGGGTGCGAGGTATTTTATTTCAGCAACAAGAAAAGCAACCAAGGCACCCATAGATAAAAAAAGATATATTATGTAGAGAGGAACAAATGATAGCAGATTTTTTTGGGAAAAAAGGCAATCGAGAAGACTGTGGAGCAATATCTTTAAAATACTGAAAAAAAAAAACTGTCAGCCTAGACTGCTATACCCAGAGAAAATATCTTTTAAAAATAAAGATAAAATTTTCCCCCTCAGACACGTGAAAGTTTAAAGAATTCAGTGCTAACAAACCTGTACTATAAGGAATGGTAAAGAAATTCCTGTAGGCAGAAGAAAATGATACTGGATGGAATTCTGAATGAACATACAAGAATAAAACATATGTGAGATGGTATTTTTTGGGTAAGTATACACAATTTAAAAAATCATCAAATGATAACTTCCTAGTTAAAATTGTCATTAATGTGTTTTGATGTTTATAACTTACGGGCAGGTAAAGTATATATGACAATAACATAAAGCTGGAGAGTGAAGAAATGTAAGTACACTATGTAAAGCCTTTATGTTTTATGAAGTGGTACAGCATGTTTTGAAGATATCTATCATCTATCTATTTATCTCTCTCTCTCGCTTTCTCCCCAAAGCAACCACTAAGACAATGAAATAAAATTATATGCAATAAGGTAACAAAGGATATAAAAGGAATAATAAAAAATTAATTCAGCATGGTGATCAGGCCTCTCCCCACCTCTCCCCAGCCCCTTGCAGCTGTTTCTGGTCTTTTTGCAACGTGAAGTCACTTTGGGTGAGAAAGTCCTCCACCTGGCCAGTGGGACATCCCTGTCACGCATCAGCCCTGCAGCAGCCAGGCAGAAAGGGAAACGCATGTACTGTCCCAGGCCTGGGCTGCTTGGGAAGCTGCTCCCAGCTAGAGGTGAGCGGCAACACCCAGCCCTGTCTGGAGCTAGGTCCGTGCTTCTGCGGTCACCAAATTGTGCTGTGGCCAGCAGGACAGGAAGCAGAATCCGCAGATGTGCCAGATCCTGCCAGTGTGTCCCAAGCGGGGACAGCTGGGACCAGGGGGATTCCCACAGCACACCTGCACCCGTGTCTGTGCGGCGTGCTTGAGGAAATGGTAGGGAGTCATGCGGTCCTGAAGGAAAAGACTCGCGGGGGACCCTGGGGACGCTTCACAGCTGCGCAGCCCCCGGGGTGGAGCGTTAGCTGGAGTCTCCTTCAGTCACTGCACAAGCGGACCAACCGCCTTCTAGCAAAGCACGCGTGGCCGCAGGCCCTGCTCGGGATCAGATTTTGGGGTCAGGTGGTGAGGGAGCCCCAGGGCCGCCCACGCTGCTGTGTAGCCTTCTGTGTTGTGCCGGTCTTGTTGACTTCTGTGACTATCCACAAATAAATATTTTCATGCAACCATGAAAAAAAATTAATTCAAAAGAAGGCATGAAAAAAAGAAAAGACATTAACAGCGCTGCTACGGTTTGGATCCATGTATCCAACGTCTGTCCTGTAAGACTAACAGCTAACGACATAGTGGCCATCTTTTTTGCTATTCATGTCTAATTTAATGCCATCTTGGTCAGAAAATATATTTTGTATACTTGAATCCTCTTCAATTTATTAAGACTTGCTTTACATCCTGGAATATGGTTTATCTTGGTACATATGTGTATTCCCTAGAAAAGAAGATGTGTTCTGGTATTGTTCAGGTGCGTGTTCTGTATATGTCAACTAGGCCAGCTTGGTTGACTAATATTCAGCCCCAGGGGTTGGACCAATGCCAGGCAGGTGCTCTGTACTGAGCGACATCCCCAGAACTTTTTACTTTTTATTTTGAAACAAAAAAAGATACAAAAATTACTGAGGGATTCAGTCAAGGTTGCAGAGTATAAAATTAATATATAAAAACCAACTGTTTCTAAACATAAAAAATCAAATGTATTTCTATATACTAGCAATGAATAAACAGAAAGTGAAAACAAACACTATTTATATAATAATAACTTAAAAACATGAAATACCTGAGAATAAGTTTGATAAAAGATATGAAAGACTTACACAGTGTAAACTATAAAACATTGCTGTGTAAAATTAAAGACATAAAAAATGGAGTTATAAACCTTGCTTATGGGCAGAAGACCCAATATTTTTAAAAGTAGCAATTCTCCTTGAATTGATCTATAGATTCAACAAACAACAATGCAAATCCTTGCAAGCTTTTTGGGGGGGATGGGTAGAAATTGACAAGCTTATTCTAAAATATATGTGGCAATTCAAAGGATTTAGAATTTTTTTTTTTCAGCACCAGGGATTGAACTCATGACCTTGTGCTTGCCAGGCAGGCACTTAGACCACTGAGCTAAATCCCCGACCCTTCAAAGAATTTAAAACAGCCAAAAACAAATTTGAAAAAGAATGACAATCAGGGCTCACACTCTTGCATTCAAGACAATTACAAAGAAACGGTAATCACTAAAGATAAAGATGAATAGATCAATGCAGCAGAATAGAAAGTCCAGAAATAGACCCTTGTACATAATATGGATAGCTGATTATTATTAGTAGTATTTTGTTTTTGAGACAGGGTCTTGCTATATAGTTTAGGCTGGTCTCAAACTCATGGTAATCCTTTTGCTTCAGCCTCCCAAGTGCTGGGATTATAGGTGTGTGCCACTATGCCTGGCTGGACAGCTGATTTTTGACAAAGCTCTAAAGGCAATCAGTGGAGAAAGGATAATCTTTTCAGTGAATGGCACTGTAACAGCCTATATAGTTTTCTTTTCTTTTTTTTTTTTAATCTTTACCTCTCACCATCTACAAACATTAACTAAAAACTGGGTCACAGGTTTAGGTATAGAACCTAAAATTATAAAACTTTTCACTGAAAATATGGAAGAAAAATTTTTGTGTTCAGGGCTTAGACAAGGATTTCTTGAATATGACAATGAAAAACATAATCCATAAAAGAATGAATCGATAAATTAGACTTAGCTCAAACTGAAAAATGCTGATCTTCAAAAGGCACTGTTGAGATACTGCAAAGTCAATCCACAGATTGGAGGCAACATTTGCAAAGCATATATCAGATAAAAGATTTGTATCCAGAATATATAAAGTACTTGCTGAACCTTACAATAGAAAGATAAACAACTCAAGTTTTAAAATGAGCAAAATATTTGAAAAAACATTTCAAACAAGTTAGATAGATAGCAAATAAGCATTGTGAGAAGATGTTCAATATCATGAATCTTTAGGGAAATGCAAATTAGAATTACAATGGCACACTACCATATTGAAATTTATAGAATGACTAAAAGTGTAAAAGACCGACCATATTAGGTGTTGGTGAGGATAGGCAGAACAGGGACATCAACACTTTATGGGTCTGTAAAGTGTTACAATCATCTTGGAACAGAATTTAGCAGTTCCTTAAAAAAATCAGACATCTATTAGATGATCTAGCCCATACCCAGGTATTTATCCAAGAGAAATAAAAAACATTTATCCATAGAAACAACTTCTACTTTTTTTTTTTTTTTTGCTATGCAGTTTTGGGGTTTGAATCTTGGGCCTTGCACATTATAAGCAAGTGTTCTAACATTGAGTTACGTCCCAATTTTCCAATGTCTTGCGTCTTTATATGCCATGACTAGAAACTGGAAATGCCCATAGGTCTCTCAGAGTGAGTGGGCAGCTTGTGGCCTACCTGTACACTGAATACTGGTTCCGATGGTAAGAAGTGGACACTCCGTGCTTGCAACACAATGGGTAAATCTTACCATAATTGTGTTGAAAATTTGGCATGGTGGTTCACACCTGTAATTTCAGCAGTCAGGGAGGCAGAAACAGGAGAATGGCCAATTCCAACCCTACCTGGGTAACTTAGCAAGTTCATGTCTCAAAATAAAAAATAAAAAAGGGATGAGGATGTAGCTTTGTGCAAAGGCCCTGGGTTCAATCTCCAGTACTGCAAACAAAATAAAACTAAAATTATGCTGAGTAAAACATACTAGACTAAAAAGACTACATTCAGGTATATGATTCTATTTCTATAATACACTAAAAATCCCAAGTGAGTCTACATTGCTTGCTTGAACAGGAGAAGGATGAGGAAGTGAATGAGAATGGCTGGAGAGAGGGGAGATCACGGAATGGGAGAAAACTGTTGGAGACCCTGAGTATTTTCAGTCTTGATTGAGGGAACGGTTTCATGGTGTGTAGGTGCATCAAAAGTTATCAAATTATACATTCGCATTATAATGAAATGTCCACCAATTTAGAAGTTGACAAAATTCCTTCTCTTGCAAGTCCAGTGTAGCTTTGGGGCTCAGTATTTCTCATCATCTAGACCTGTACTATTCAACAAGGCAGCCCCTAGACACAAGTGACCACGGACATTTCAAGTAATTGCAATTAAAATAAAACTTCATTTCTTTATTTCTTTAGTTGCAATATCTCAAAAGCTCAATCACTATAGATGGCTAATGC
>RJWT010016616.1:0-19756 GCA_004365215.1 Cuniculus paca | reverse complement strand
CAGGGTATTTTCTTCTGAATCTCAAGTGGGCCACAACATGCTTAAAAGGGCAGATGATTAAGCCATTAGTTATTTTCAGAGAAGTCTTTCTTTTCTCCATGGGGGATGATGAGATGTCCTTGTAGACTGTGTAAGCGTAGTTCAAAAAGCAGAGTATTAAGTTATCGAGGCATTTGGAAATTAGATTTTTTTATTGACACCAAGTGTTTTATTATTTGGAAGCAGATCCTATTTCTCTTTAGTAGATAAATATCTAACCCCTGAATGGTGGAAGGTGGTGCTCCTCTCATGGTGACAGTTTAATGAACCTTCTCTAAACAACATGGCTGGACATAGCAAATATTCTCCAGTGTTGAATTGGAGAATAGTAGAGTATGGTGGAAAGAAGGCAACTTTGAAAATAGAAAAATTCAGGCAATTTAGTGCTTGGACAAATGTCTTCACGGTGTGACTCCAAGAAGCTCAATGCCTGATACAAAAGATGGGGCTCACCATAGAAAAGGAATTTTGAGTTGAATTAGGAACTCTATTCAGGAAAACCCTATATGACCACTGCAATTGGCCTGTAGGGATCCCCCCCCCACCCCTTGATGACCCTGATTTTGACGTAGTTGCCGCAGCAGGTCTGGAATTTCACATCCTTCAAGGATTCTGACGTCTTAACTGGAGCCATGCTGCATAGTAAGGCCATTCAGAGCTGCCTGAGCTGGGAGAGGAGCAGCAAAGTGGAAAAGCAGAGCATGGTGAAGTCTGGTATTGGGTAGATGCTGCCAGAGTTTGCACACTAAGTTCATTGAGTATCAGCGAATTATCAAGTCCAAGTTCAGCAGGTGCCAGATCTATATCAGGATAAATTGAGTCACAGAGGTGCTGAAATGTTACAGCAAAGTCAGCAGAGAGTTGATTAAGAAAGGTTCTAGTGTAAGAGCATATGCAATGTCCAGTGAATTTGCACCATAGAGGGAATTCATTTGAAGGACTAATGATCTGTGCATGTTGGTGCTTTTGGAAAAATCGTAAAGGTACACTCTTTAGAACTAAGGCACAATGTGGAGGGATAGGAATCAGGTCATTTGAGGTCCTTTACAGCTCTAAATTCCAAAGCTCTGTGAACTTGAGATGCACAAATATTAATATAACTGAACCCAGGCTTCATGGTTAATGTTAACACTTTCCAGCACACAAGCTCCTTAATAAATATGATTTGCTATCAAGAGGCTCTAGGATACTTTTGGAGGTCTCTGGGATCATCCAGTTGTGCTTCCTTGCTCTAGCCTGGGGTATGGGAAAGGTGACCAAAGGGATACAGAAAAACAGCAATGTTTCACTTTGTTGCTTTCAATGTCTATTTGGTTGTATGGGTGCCTTGAGATTTTTAAACATTAGCTACTTTTAAATGAAGTTGGGCACCTTATAAATCAAAATGATAAATGATTGATAAATAAACTGTCATTGCTACAATTAGATTTTCCATTATACTTGTATGCTATAATTTAAAATGTAATTTCCCTTGAAGCTCATAAAGGCACTGTGGTAATAGGGTGTCACAATGCATTAGGGGCACATGTAAGCGTTGTGGTTGAGCATGCACCTTGATGACCTGGAGGACTGAGCTGTAGAGTTCGATGCAAAAGCACATGTTCGGCTACGTGTGCAGGACCCGATTGCATGACATTCAAGGACCTGGCTGTTTCATCTTGACAAGTAGATTTACAGGGAAGAAAACCTCCAAATGGACAAAATAAAATAAAAACATAGGCGATCAAAGACCTCAGTCACAGTCATAGGTGATCATGGTCCAGATGGACTTGGTGATGGTGGGGTGCTGGGGATTGAACCCAGACTCTCTACTCTAACATGCTAGGAAAGTGCTCTACCACTGAGCTGCATTCCCTGCCCTTTACATGTTTTTCTATTTTTGAGATAAGGACTTGCTAAATTGCCCAGGCTGGCCTTAAACTTGTGATCCTCTTGTCTCAGCCTCTTAGAGTGCTGAGATTGCAGGCATGTACCACATCTGGATATTTTACATGCATTTATACACTGCCCTTCTCAAGGAAAATTGAATGAGATTTAGCATAAAATATAAATATATACCATATTCCACGACTCAGTTTCTTCATCTGAGCTGTGAGAGGACTGAACTTGTGATGACCCACTAAACTTAAGTCTTTGGAAATGGGGCTTACAGATGTGCTCTTCTGATCAATGTTCTTGATTGATGCCGGATGCTGCCACATCTCTTTCAGTCTTCAAACCTTTGGGAACAACTAACCTAACGGTTTATATTCTCGAGACAAATTCTACAAAGACAGGGCTCAAGGATTTCGGATTCCACATTCCTAGGCTTAGCCAAATGAATTCATATTGGAGCATTCAGATGGGCACTTAGCCTAATTTTGGAGGTAGAGTTTTTTTCTTTTTTCTATACTGAAAAAAAGGTGTGACTTCCCCTCAACATTATCTATGAGAATCACTGTGTTTGAACATACACACTGACCAGTTCTAGCTTCTGAATCTGTAAGGCACTGTCCCCTAATATCTCCCCCCAAATGACCCCCATCTCTGTAAATGACTGAGCCTCTCATGAAGTTATCTGTATTCCATTTTTCTCATGAATGCAGGTGTTCACCTCATGTCCTGCCTCCTCCTGTTGTGATTCATTAGACAACAGAGAATGCAGTTGCTAAAGCAAGACAGATGTTCTAGAATTGAAAAGACAGCCCCTGACTGTCAGAGAAGGGTCATGTTTCCACAAACACTTTACATCCCCATTTTTTCCTCCTCACAGTTCATTAGTGCTGTAGCTCCACATTTAAATTCCGCCCACAGAGTGAGCAGAAAGGATGTCTCCAGGCTGGTGTTAAATCAACAGTCCCTGTGCTCACAGGAACCCGCTGACCTGAGCTTTTTGGAATGACCTGAGATCATTACAGATTCAGTGGAGTGTGGCTGTGAAGGTCTGCTTGGTGTCAGAAACCCTTGTACCCATTTATAATTCCTCATGTGGCTCTTTCCTTGTCCCCAAATTGGCCATCAAGTGGTTCAATTGACCTTGAAATGTAGATTGTAAATTGTGACTTGAGAAAACCAGAGATTCCAAAGTGATTTTTTTTCTAATTTGGCCTCAACATGTCATGCATTTTTTAAGTTTTCCAAGGATTCCCCCCTCCCCTTCTCAGAAGGAAGCGTGGCCTTGTTAGTGAGGGCTCTTTTTCAAAGTGTTCTAGTGATTCATTAAAATTAATGAATTCAGCTTCCAAGACCTTGATTAGAAGTTCAATGGGACGAATTTCACTGGGATGAGACCATTTCCCCAGTCCTTCTCCCCAGGTTGGTAGCAACCTACGAAGAAATTTTCCCCTTAAGATTCATCAAGAAGTTTGATGTTACACTACGTAAAATGGAAGAGTTCGCCTAGAACAGTGCACTAGTTTACACTTGGGCAGAGCTAACACGATGCTCAGATTTCTTTAGATTGTGTCAAAGCTCCTTGCCCTCTCCCATCAATTCCTTGTCAGCCTTGATTCAAGAATTGGCTCAGATGTTTACTGCTGCACTCTGCTATCCCCTCGAGACTTTCTCTTTCTTTCTGCCTTTTTCCTTAACCTGGCTTCCATACTCCCATAGTATCAGCTTCCACCAGTGGCCCCCATATCTTGTCTCTGCTTTATTGGTCCCCAGAGCCTGGCAGTTAAATTTTATTGAGTGGAAATAGGTATGTCTGTAAGTGATTGTAAATGAGTATGTCTTTACCATAACAAATAACTTAAATAATCAATTTACAAAAAAAGGTTTATTTTTTCTCATAGCTATGGAGAATTCAATCAGTGTTCTGTTGGCAGTGTTGCTTTTGGGTCTGGGGTGAGGTAGCACATCATGGTGGGGAACGTGTGGAGGAACAAGCTACTCATAAAAGAGAGAGGAAGAAGAAGGGCCAGGTTCCTGGTACCTCTTTTAAGTGCAAGAGCTCAATGAGCAGAAGACCTCCTTCCAGGCCTCACTTCTTAAACTTTCCTGGGGTGCCAAGGCCAGGAACCAAACCATTGTGATTTAATCTAAAATGTCCCCCAAAAGTCTCATGTTCAGAGATGGGACTGGGAAGGTGATTGGATCATGGGGTCACCATACTAATTGGTGGATTCATCCATTGATGAGTTCATGGCTGCATGTGCTTTAGAAGGTGGGTCACGGGTGTGATGAGGAAGAGTGTATTCTTGTTTCCAGCTCTGATCTTTCTTCTCTGCTTTTTGACTGTCATAGGGTGAACAGTTTTCCTCTGTTATGCCCTTCTACCATACCATTTCTGCCTTAGAGCCAGCCAACCATGAACTGAACCCACTGAAAGTGTGAGTCAAATAAATCACTCTTCATTTAAGTGTGGGTTTTGGGTGTTTTGTCTCACTGATGGGAAACTAAGATACAAGCCTTTAACATAAGGACCTGTGGGGTACATTCTAGATCCTAACTATAGCACCAAGGGAAACAAAAAAAGAAACAAAAGTCATAAAAACAAGCTGAATAAGTCACATATTCATATACTAGAGCACTCTATAACAGAAATTTAGTCCTACTCCACCATGTTTTACATTAGGAAACTGAGGTACAAGGGGTGGTCAAAAGATACAGTGACTATTTGAACTTAAATAAAACTATTACACTAAAAGACATTACTAAGAACAATAGCATGAGTACGTTCAAGTTAAGGGGCAGTATTTTGAGAGAGGTTAACGGCAATGTGTCTTTTACCATAATGAATTTTAACGTTTAAATTTTTATCACATTTTATGATTGACTTGTTTTGGTAAAATAATTATGAGATTTTTCTGTCAAAAACATTATGATGTGTTTTTGTTTACCTTATTCACAGGACCTGACGCTGTTCGATTTCTGGCTCTTCCCCAAAGCCAAAATGACCATGAAAGTAAATGTTTTGAATCAATTCTAGACATGAAGACAGTTATGACATTGTAAAAGAGACATTCGTGAAAGTGACTTCCATAACTGTTTCAGAAAGTGGCAAGAATGATGGAAGAAATGTTTTAGAAGAGAGGAGGAGTGCTTTGAGGGAGTTAATGGAAACATTTCTTTTACTATAATACATTTTTAAAAATTTAAGCACTTACCATATTTTTTTTATCACAGTTCGTATGGGTAACTCATATGTGACCCATGACCTGGCACCAGGAAAACACACCATGCCTCCTTTCCATAGCATCCAGCACCACGTGGCCTGTATCTGCTCTAACTCAAGGGGCAGGGTGGGTCTTGCTTGCTGCTTGATCACACCTCATATAAAGTGCAGATGTGATTTGCCCAAGGCCAGCTGAGCAGGTGCAGGGACTACCACCAGGCTTCTTGCCTCTTGGTCCAGTTCTTTCTCTGTCTTTTAATTCAGTGTAGGAATCCTGTGCCATGGTGATTTGAACCCTGAAGCACTCAAATTTATAAATTCTGGAAACTTGTAATACAGAGATACTGGAAAAGTCCCAGCGTAGTTGTGCTTCATTTCACCTGAGAGAAGTGGCATGTAAATCAAATCGCATTTGAAAAGCAAGAGAATTGCTCTATTTAAATTAACCCCATAGTCAAATCTTTCACAGAGCTGGGGATCCTTTTCCTATGTGCACAACTGTAGCCTAGTTTATCTATTTTTGTTACGTTCATCATTATAAAATAAACTCCTCTTTTTTTTAAGGAATATAACAAAATTTGAAGGTAAAAGCGGCAAAATTATTGAGATGGGGGTGGCAGTTTAGGACACTCAGATGCCTTCTGAGTGGCTTGTCACAGGATTATGGCATTATGATATGGGGTTAATATATTGGATTTACATTCCCCTCATTTGCCTTCCTTTTTTCTTCTTCCCTCTTTTCTTCTTTCTTCCTATCTTTGTTTTGTTAATGGCATAGAGGTGAACGTGGGATTTTGATGCTTCCCTGTTTTCTGCTCAGTTAAGCAACAAGAAAGGATGAAGGATCCAAGTAATCAGTGCTGGGCAAAGTACCAGGCTCCTGGAAGTATTCAGTAAACACTCACCAGTGATTCTGCCGCTGCTGATTCAGAAAATCTACAGGCATTTCCAGAAAGTCCTAGAACCTGCATTTATTCGATATCTCTATGCAAAGCACTTTGCTGGGGACTTTGGGAAGATGAAGAAGTACCTTGTGGCCTCTTCCCAGCCTCGTCCTTCCATTCCCTCCTTCCCTCTTAGGGATGTTACACCTGTCAAGTCTCATCACAGCCAGACACCAAGGGGCTGGGAATACTCAAGCCACACGTGCAGGCAGAACCACTCACTCTGGGGTGATGGCAGGAATTAAAGTATAAACTTTAAAACTGAAGATAAAATTCTCAGCAATTCTCTCAGTGTTTAGGAGTAGCCCTAAACTTTCATCTGTTTTGTATTAAGTTATTTTCTTTAATTGAGCTGGCTTCTTTTCTCTTTTTATTCTCCAACTTTTTCACCTTCTACTCTATGTTTTCTGGGTCACTTGTATTACTTATTATAGTCTTTCCCACTTTACTTCTTCCCCTTGACAACTTCACGGTAGACTTGTAATCACTAGGACTGTTTGTGTAGATGCCTGGAACAGAGCAATCCTTTGGATGCTAATGGCCAGCATATTTCCGGATATCCTGTGGTTGTACTGTTTAAGCCATTTGATAACTTCTAGTGATGGCTGGAGGCTAATGGGTCATAGAGTACATTGCACAGGAAAAAGTCTCTCCTCACCACACCAGTATTTGAATTTAAAATTTCACAAAAGAGAACAAGTCACTGTACTGTAGTTATACCAGCACATCCATATTTATTGCAGCACAATTCACAATAGCTAACCTATGGAAGCAGCCTAGATGTTCATCAACAGGTGAATGAATGAAGAAAATGTGGTATATATACATAACGGGATATTACTCAGCCATAAAGAAGAATGAAAACATACCATTTGTAGGAAAAATGGATGGAAATAATTATGGTAAATGAAATAAACCAGGGTATGAAAGTCAAATGCCACATGTTTCTTCTTGTATGTGGCATCTAAAATAAAATTTTAAAAAGATGACAGAAAAGGAGAAGGGAGCCCATTAGAAAAGAGGAAGAAGAGAAGAGAAAGGGAAAGGAAAGGGAAAGAGAGTTAATGGGGGTATGAAAATAATCCAAATATGTTGTATGTGTGTACAAATATACCCACTATTCTGTATAACAAATATGCACCAAGAAAATTTAAAAATTTCAATCATGGGATGCCTCCGTGGAGACTATGAGCTGGACAGCTGATTCTACATTCTTAGTAACTCAGTGTGCTCCAGTTCCTTGACATGTACAAGTGCCTCAGGGCTCCCTCGGTCTCTATGGATGGCTCAGCCCACTGGGTACCTGCTGGAAATCATGCCAACAAGAAAATATTCTATGCCTTCAGAATTCAGTTGTTTTACTCATTAACAGCTATTCATTCTTTCTGGTCCTTTTAGAGGGTGCCCTTTGATCCCTTGGAGAACTTGTGGACTCAATTGCTTTCCTAAAAGCAGAACCTCCGTGTGGCTTGCAGTGCATTTTTAAGTGCCCTGGGAACAGAGGAGTCTCTGAATCAGGCTAGTAATGTGTATGCAAATGACCGAGGGCGCTGACCTTCCAGCAAGCTGGGCTGTGCATGTGGGTTTATTTAGTCTTTGTTCATCCCTTCTGTTCTGATGATGAGGCTCATTAAGGCTTGCTATACAGCAAGATGCTCTTGTTAGGAAACTGTATTAGCCAGCTTTCCTGTCACTGCGGCAGAATATCCAACACCTACAGTTTGAGGAAGAGAGGTTTATTTTGCTCAAAGTGTCCAGGGGGTTTTGTCCATGGTTGGCTGGGTTCCAGGCAGAAACTGTACCTAAGGACTCTGGAGAGGAAAATTGCTCAACCCATTTTGGCCAGAAAGCAGAAAGCCAGGAAAGAGCTGAAACAAGAACATACTCTTCCGTGTGATCCACCTCTACCCAGGGTCCACCTCCTAACAGCAAACTGACCTACTGAACTCAGCGGCTGATGAATTCACTGATGAGTATAGCTCCCCATGATCCTGTTGCCTTCTACAAGCTTCTACCTTCCCATCTCTGAACATGAGACTTTTGGAGGATATTTTAACTCTAAACCAAAACAGAAATACAATAAAAACTTCCTACAATATTTTTTCTACAAGGCTTTTATTTTCTTCTTGGAATGTTTATCTGAGGTTTCCAAGTTCTCTTGTCTGGCTCTTAGAGGAAACAGGTATCAATGGTCCTGCCAATACTGAAGGCTGCTCTCCTTGGGCCAGGTGCTGAGTGCAGGAACCAGAAGCTGGGCAGGGTGCGAAGGAGCTACTGAAGCTCTGAGAGGTGGCAGCAGGCAGGAGGAAGGCAGGGCCTATGGCTCAAGGAGCAGGGATAGAGATTATGAAAGTGAATTTAGATCCAGGGAGAGCTACAGAGAACTGAGCAGGACTCCTGTATAAATGGATTTAGGCACTGGGATTTCCCAAGTGCCTTAGTCACTTTCTTGTCATTGGAGCCAATACCCAACAGCTGCAACTTAAAAGAGGAGTTCATTTTGGCTCATGTTTTCAGTTGTCCTTGGCTGCCTGGATCCAAGGCAGGAAGGAAGTGGCACAAGGAAATAGCAGAGGAAAGATGCTCACATCATGGCAGCCAGGAAGCAGAGAGAGTCAAAGGAGAAGCCAATCATGCTCATTACAACCAACATCTTTGGATCATACCCCACCTCTTAACTATAAGCCTGCTGTAGTGCTCCCATAATCCAATCACTTTCCAAACATAGGAGGCTTTGGGACCATTTTATATATAAACCATATCATTAAGGAATTCATGCACATGGATAGGGAGAATACTAAAGTACCCAGAACAAAAGATCACAAGGCATCATCTACTGGAAGTGTAGACGGGGGTCTGTGCTAGGATAGCATCCACATTGGTCAAATGTTCAACTGCTGCACCAGATTTAGGGTTCCCCAAGTTTTCTCTGACCCAGAGCAGACTGGTTCTCAGACTTGAGTCAGGGGAGAAGGAGTAATTTATTTTTTGAGCTTGTTTATGACAGTAAGTATGTTGTTGGGAGAAGGGGAAGAAGAAACTGTCAGCTATTAATTATTAATTAATTATTAATTAATAGAGTTCAGTGGTAATTTCCTAGCATTTATAATGCCCAGAGTTTCAACCTAGCATTGCAATACTTAATACATATTCATCATTATAATAATGTATTAATTTAATTATTAATTAGCTAATTACTGAGTAATAATTACTGACATTCAATTGATTGAGTACTAAGTTAGTAATTGACAATAATTGAATGTCTGCTATGTTTCAGACACTGATTTTAAATACTGTTATAGTTTGGATCTGGGAAGTCCCCCCCAAGGCTTATGTGTTAAAAGCTTGGTCAACTGGTGGTTTCCTCTCTCTCTCTTTCTCTGTCTCTGTCTCTGTCTCTGTCTCTGTCTCTGTCTCTCTCTCTCTCTCTCAGTCATTCTCCATATCTTCTTCCTGGCCTCCATGAGGTGAGCAGCTTTGCCCCACTACATACTCCTGTCACCAAGATACCATAATATTCTGACTCTATAGAAATCCATAAACAATGGAGCTAAGTGACCATGGATGGAAACATCTGAAACCATGACCCAAAAATAAACCTTTCCTTCCCTAAATAGAATTTGTCAGATATTTTGTTACAACAACAGAAAGTTGGCTCACACATGTATGTGTTCTGTTTTCCTCTTTCAAAGACCTGTAGGTTCCATGATATCATTTCCATGTGAGGAGGGCACCTGAGACTCAGGGGAGAGGAATGACTCGCTCAAGGTCATATTTCATCAGTAAGTGGTAATTAGAATATTCTTTTAAATATTTTATTCTTTCAAAAACAATAATGATAATGATAGTAATAACCGAGCAAAATTAAAATGCCAAAATGATTCTTTTCTCTGGCCCCATAGTGATGAAAATAACAAGTACTATTTATTTACGCATACAGTATTCCAAGAATTGTACTGATGACTTTCCATGCAGCATTTCATTTGTTCCTCACACAACCAAAGAAAGACAAGCTCCCTCTCTTTCTGTTTTTACTACTAGATTAAAAATGTGAAGTACCTTGCTCAGGACGATAGCTGGCAAGTGGTAGAAACGGAATTGAAACTCAAATGATCTAATTCAAGAAGCTCAGGCTTTTAAGCACCATGCAAAAAGCATGTGTTTATTGTGTGTTCACTGTGGAGACTATAAAGGCTGATAGCTTGTATCAGTCAGGGTTTTCTAGAGAAACAGATATAATACAAGATAGACAACTGTATAAGAAATGAAAAGATTGGCTTACAATGGTCAGCCACAAAGTTGAATGAGGGAGCGTGCAGAGGGTGTCTGTGTGCTAGAGGTTAAAGGGTCCGACCAAGGGGTGGAGCTCACTGCAGTGTCCTGTGCAAGTCCATATCAGAAGGCTGATGGGTCTACAACGGAACACTGAAGAGTCTATGATGAAGGCTGAAGAGTCCCAGGCAGAAGCTGAACAGTCTGTGCCTGAATCCAGGAGATGACGTCCAAGCTAAAGGCGAAGACTGGAGCTCCTCCAAAGAAGCAGCCCCCAGTCCCCCCTCATTTGTCTTTTGTTGTATGCAGGCTACTTCCCTGGGGTGGGTGTAGCACTCACACCATCTGCCTGCCCTCCTCTTGCACAGGCTGAGGATGTTACCAACCAGGGACCCTGGCCCCCTGCTGAATCACTTAAGGTTCTGACCTCCTCAAATTGACACAGTGAACAACATCCTAGAACGGTAACTGTTTGTTCTCTACACCCCAGGATGTAGAGCTGCTGAGTTTCTTAGTTAAGCATCTAGACTTCTCAAGTTGACACAATGTACACACCATAACACAGCTCCTGGTGTTGAGGAGCTCAGTCTGTCAACAGGAAAGGTGTGCAGATCATTCCAACGCCATGTAAAAGTCTTGTAACTGGGACAAATGCAGGTGCTGTAGGGATCCAGGAGGGAAGCACTTTGCAGGATGTGAGGAGAGTCACAGCTGTAGCCTGGGAAAGCAGAAAGAACTTGAGACATAGGTGATCACCAGGGTTGTTAGAAGGGGGTGATTATGTCATTGATGGAAATAGATGCAGTAGGAAGATAGGAAGCTAACTGAGAAAGAATACAAACATGTAAGGAGATGGTCAAATAAATCAAGAAATAGCACATTGTATTTCCAAGTATGAATAGAACCTTTAAGATTCCCCAAGGTGCTCAGGGGAACTTGTAAACTATACAGGACACCTACTCCATGCAATGAGAATTGTGCAGGTCAGAGGCACACCTTGCCGTATTGAGAGATTACACACTCACGTTTCCATTTCCCACCTCCACAGTAAACAAGCAGCAAATGAAGTAGGATTGAATGGAGGGGAGGATGTGTTAGAAGTAAGTGAGCAAGGTAGCAAACCAGAAAACCTCAGACAGTGCTATATGTTGTGAAGAAAATAAAGAAAGCAAAGGGACCAAGGGTGATGGCAGGAAGTTATGGAGAAATCTTTATCAGACTCTGAACACTTTTGTGATTTCCAGTATAAAATCCTTTTCAAACTCACCTTAGACTTTCTCTACCAGATCAGGATTTGCCACCTCTTCTAGGCAGTAAGGTTCTTTTTAGCAGATGTGTTGAACCTTTGGTCCTAAAGGTGGCGCTCTTAGGAAGCTGTGGAAACATTGAGAGGAGTGGCCTGGTGGAGAGTCTAGGTCATAGGCTGCATGGCCTTGAAGGGAATTATGGGAACTCATTTTGTTTTTCCTGGTCATGAGGTGAGTAGTTTTGTTCTCCACCATTGCGATCTGATACCCGCACTAGAGCCCCAAAACTATGATGCCAACAGACTACAAACTGGACCCTTAAAATTGTCAGCTGAAATAATCCTTTTTTTTTTTTTTTTTTTTGCTGCACTGGGGATTGAACTCATGACCTTGTGTTTACCAGGCAAGCACTTACGCTGCTGAGCTAGATCCCCAGCCCTTGTGTTTTTGAGACAGGGTCTCACTATGCCATTCAGACTGGCCTTGAGCTCACTTTGTAGCCCAGGCTGGCCTCGAACTCACAACGATCCTCTTGTCTCAGCCTCCTGAGTGCTAGGATTACAGACGTGAGCCACCACACCCGGCTACCTTTTTTCTTTAGAAGTTAGTTATCTCAGGTATTTGCTATAGTGACTGAAAGCTGACTAGCACAGTGGGAAATGGTATTTCAAAGCCAATATCTGGGTGCTTGATGTTTCTTCATTGCTACTGAGGTTTCGGCCTCTTTCAGTGCACAATGCTAAGATACACACATGCACATGCACACACACACACACCTGCATACATATCACATACTTTAAATAGATCCATACCGATGCTTCAGATTAAAATTCAAGAAATAGAGCTCTTTACCACATTTCCTAAGTTCATGTGGACATCTCTTGTTCTGCAGTGAGAATGTTGCCCACACAACCTCAGTACATTTACTCTTTTCTATATCTTACCAAATCATTTCATAATTAATGTACTAATACTACCATTAGAAACAAAAATAGTGATGGATATTGGTGCTCTTGTAATAGTTAAGAAAAAAAATAAATATATATGTGAAAAGAAAAGATATATAGTAAGAGTACTGTGTTCCAGCTCACTGGAATTAATTCTTGTGTTCTGTTAGGTTGGAAAGTTAATTTAATTTCTTTAGATTAATTTGTGCTTTAAAAGATTTTGATTGTAGTATGTTTTCTGAAAGTCTTTAAATTTATTATGACTTTGAAATATATTCAATAGTTGGTTGTTCTAAACTGAAAACTATGTAAAAATGTTTATTTCTCTCCTTATCCTTTTTGCCTTGATTGAATTTCCCACAAATTACCATTTTGATTAGTTTTGAATTTACTCTTGTGTTTTTCAAAATTCGGTAAATGTGCACACACCACAAATTCACACAAGAGATTATGTGCTATTGTCTTATTTTATTTGAGCAATTATAAGAAAGTATCATGTGCCTATAATCCCAGCTGCTTGAGAGAGGCTGAGGCAGGAGGATAGTGAGTTTTCATCCTGCCTGAGCAAGTTGAGGAGACCCAAATGTCAAAACAAAAAATAAAAAGGGCCTGGAATGTATCTCAGTGGTAGTGGAACACTGGATTTTACCCCTAGTACTGTATAAAAAAGGAAGTACATGCCATTGTAGACCAGATGACTTGTAAGCATTAGGAGTTTATTTCTCCCACTTCTGGAGTCTGGAGACTGATACTGGGGTGTCTGCACATTTGGGGGAGGGCTCCTTCTGGGTTGCACACAACTTCTTTTTGTTATACCCTCATGTGGTAGGAAAACAGGAAGATAGTTTTTTGATCCCCTTTTAGAGGTACCAATCCTGTTCATATGGGGCACAAATGTTTGGAACATAAAGGCGATGATCATGGAAATACACATTTAGGGGCTGCTGTCACACAAGTGGTAAATGAACCACACTGCCAGGTGGATTTACCTAGAGAGACTAACTATTGGTAACTGCAGTCATACCTCAACTGCATTGAAATTCATTAGATTTGGTACTCAACACATTTTGATGCAGAATTTGTCCCGATACTTGTTTGTTCAGTATTCTACATGCCAGCTAAAATTTGTGTCAGTTGCTTTCTGATTTGCTGTGATTTATGGATAAAAAAGTTTGCTTTGCTGCTCACTGTTTTTGGTACTCATTGTGTCGCCTAGAGCCAATTAATGAGTACCAAAGTTCCACTCTATTTTACTACTCTTATGAAGAGCCGAAGGCCACTCACCAGAATAGCCATTGCACTGATTTCATAATTTAACGTATTTTGATGGGCCATAGAGTTTTTGAGCAAATATTTATAAGCCATATCTCCTTAAATGGCACTCTGCTAATCGCCAAGTGCTGGAGCAGTATGAAGATGCAGAAGCATTTGGAATATGTATCCCTGCCCCTTGGAATTTAGATTCTATTAAAAGACTTGAAAAGACAGGGAAGAGCTCAGTCACATTGTTATTTTTTTCCACGTATTTTTAGCCAACAAGAAAAAAATTGTTTAAGTTCTAGTAACAGAGGAACATAAAGTCTCCCTGACTGTTGTTGAGTTTGTCTCAGCAAGTCTACTGTGCAAACTCTTTCCATGGCAACAGAGTAACAGGACTCAGAAATGACCTCCTGTCCTGGGTCTGGGAGGTTCTGGAGCCAATTGGTTCAACACTGGGTATAGCGGCGGAAGTGTAGGGTACAAAGCAGTCAATTGAGTCTGTGCCAGTGAGTAGACTAAATAATGCTGTTTCAGGCACAAACAGTGCTGAAACTCAGGGTTCTGTCCTTGGCTCCAGGTCCTGCTTTCCCTCTGTGTCTTCATTCCACTCTGGTGATGTGGGTTACTCTCTGTATACACAAGAACCCCAAAATTAGTACCATCTGCTATGGTTTACGTCTAAAATATCCCCTCAAGGCCTCACGTGTTTGGAAGAAGAGTGGATTGTGGGGGTGCCATACTCATTGGTAGATCCATCCATGGATGAATTCAGAGAAGAACGTGCTGTAGTAGGTGGGGCTGGGTTGGAGGTGGTTGCTGGGGTGTGACCTGGAATAGTGTACTCTTGTCCCCAGTTCTTCCTTTCTCTCTGTTTCCTGGATGCCACCGGTTGAGTAACTCTTCTTCCTCCATGCCCCTCAGCCATCCCTGTTAGTGCCCTGGAACCTGGTGACTATGGACTGAAATGTGAGCTGTAATAAACCTCTCCTCCTTTAAGTTGTGGGTGTGATATTGTGTTTCAGTGATGGAAAAGTGATTCAGACACTGTTTAGACTTCCAGGTCACGTATTCCACTTATTCTGCATGGAAGCTGTGTATTAGCTCTGCCAGTGTGCAACCTGTGCACAACTAAGCAAAGCACTTGCCTCCCAAAGCACACACAGGGATTTGCCTCTGCTGCTCAGTTTGTTTTGGCCACCAGCCTCCTCCCCCATAGCCAAAGTCTGGAAAGCTTCCTCTACACCAATAAATACAATGAATCACTAAGCTGTGCCCATTTTCCTCCTGAATTTTGATTGTGGTGAATTTTACATAAGTTGAGCATGATGGCACATTTTATAATCCAAACATTCCTGGAAGCTGAGGCAAGAGGATTATAAGTTCAAGCCCAGCCTGGGCAACTTGGTAACTTAGTGAGACTGTCTCAAAGTTAAAACATAGATGAAAAGAAAGGACTGGGGATATTCCTCATTGTGAAGGCCTTGAGTTTAATCAGTTTGTGCCAGTATTGCACACGTGAAAAACTACAGTCTCGATGATGTGGAAGCGTACTCACCGTTCAGTGGGATTCATATTTTTGGGTAGCCATTGTCCCCATCCATCTCTGTAACTCTTTTCATCTTGTAAAACTGAAACTTTACATTCACCAAAAGCTCCTCCCTCCCTCCAGGCCCTGGCAATCGTCTTTCTGCTTTCTGACTCTGTGGAGCTGACTATTCTAGTTGTTTTAAATAAATGAAACCATGCCGTATTCATCTTTATGTGTCTAGTTTATTTTATTTCACTTAGCATAATGTCCTCAATATCTATCCCCATTATGGTATATGTCAGAATTTTCTTCCTTTTAATGTTGAATACTTTCTTTTAGTATTGAACATGAATACCTGCTGAAGTTTGAATAAGAATGCTTTTCAGAAGCCCATACACTGGTTCCCAGCCTGTGGGACTTTTTTGGGGTGGTGGGCACTTTAAGATGTGTTACCATGTTGGAGGTCTTCAGGATACTGGGAGCACTGTCCTAGAAGAGGCTAGTGTGATCCTTACCCTGCCACTTTCTCTTTTTGCTTCATGGTCACTATAAAGTGAACATCTTTGCTCTACCACGTGCTCCCTACCAGGATGTGTTTCCTCACCCCAGTCCCAAATACTAGGATCAACCAGCTATGGACTGAAACCTCCCAACCCATGAGCCAAAAATACACCTTTCCTCATTTTAAGTTGATTGCTTCAGGTACATTGTTATAATAATGGAGAGTTGACTAATATGGTACTATATTTTGAGTTAATTTGTGGTTCGATACGTGTTGTATCTGAAAAAATGTCTCGTGTAATGAGAAAGGGTAATGCTACTGTTGGACAGCATGTTCTGGAGAGTTTGTTAGATCTACTTGGTTTATGGTATTAAGTCTTCTGTTTCCTTACTTATTTTCTATCTGTTCTATTCTTATTGGGAGTGGAGTATTGAAGTCTGCTATAACTCTACTTTGTCTATCTTATATTTTACCTTTTCTGGGCAGTACTGGAGATTGAATGCAGGTCTTTCTCACATACTTACATCTACAGTCTCTCTCTCTCAGGTGACAGATAAAATATATGTATATATATATATATATTTTAATTTAAGACAAGATCTCACTAAATTGAGCAGACTGGGTTTGAACTTGTGATCTCCCTGCTTCAGCCTTTCAGTGTGCTGTGATTATAGGTGTGTACTATCATACCTGACTCCATTTTTGCTTCATATATTTTTGGTCTGTTATTAAATGTGTAAATGTTTGCACTTGTTATATCTTCTTGTATTGAATCTTTTATTAATATATAATGGCCTTAGTTACCCTTGTAAATGATTTAAAGTGCAAAATCTATTTTTCTTTGTAGTAATACAGCCACCTCTCTTTTGGTTATTATTTGCATAGAGTATCTTTTTCCATTCACTCACTTCCAGTCTACTTGTATGTTTGAATTTGTGATGAGTCTCCCACTATTTTTTTCATTTTTGGTGCTGAGGATGTAGTACAGTACATGCTAAATCCAGGGTCTCATGCATGCTAAACACATATTCCATCACCACAACCCCAACCTCAAAAGTTACTTTATTAAACTGTCAGCTCCTAGTAGCCAACTACAAGTGTATGATAAATACAGTTGTGGTGCTTACTATTTTACCTACGTTATACAAGAGCCTATTGTGAAGGTTTAAGGAGAGAAAGGAAAAGAAGTGTGTAGCATCTTGTGGTTCAGCTCTCTGTGAAGGGTCTTTCTAGAAATCGCTGTGGGTTTTCATCTCCTGGGACCAATTGGCTCCTTTAAGCTTCCATCTGGCCAGCAACTGGCCTGGGGCCACTGAGGACCCTATTATGCTCAGCTGTGTGGCCCTACAGGCTCAGTGACCTGTCACAGTGGCTGCCACAGGCAGAGACAGCAGAAACTCAGAGCTGCCACAGCCCGGATGCCAAACTCAGCGCAGAATAGCACATGGCAGGGTTGGCAGCCTGCCAGCTCCCGGTTCTCTCTGTTTTGTGTTCCTCGCTCATAACTGTTTATTGTGACAGGTAAACACTTGTTTTGAAAGCTTGCAGGCGCACTATTAAAACACAAGTGTTCTTGACACAGTCAAGCTGGGCTGTAAAATGTTTATCTTTTTGAATGACAAATGCTGGCTTTACTTCTTTCGCTTCCTTTGCTTTCTTGTTTTTTTTTTTCTTTTCCTTTTCTTTTCTCTTTTTCTCTTACAGTATTCCCCTGCTTCCTTTTCTTTTCTGCTTATTTGTGTCTCCATGCTGACCCTGCTAAGGACTGATCTTTGTGACGGTTAACTTAGATTGTCACTTTGGTGAATTAAGAGATGCCTAGAGAGGTGATTGGATTATGAGAGCATCAATCTCATTAATGGGTTAACCTATTTATGAGTTCATAGTTTAACGGGTTATGAAAACGTAGTTGGAGAAAGTAGGTCACAGGGGCGTGACCTTCAAGGGCAAATTTTTCTCTAGCTTTTTCCCTTTCTCTACTTCCTGAATGCCACGGGCAGCTCTGTCCCTCCATACCCTTCTATCATGATGTTCTGCTTACCTGAAGCCCATAACCAGCCCGCTGTGGACTGAAACCCTGAGCCAAAACAAACCTATTCTTGTCTAGTTGTACATTACAGCTATTTTGTCCCAGCAGTGGAAATGTGACCAATAAACCACTGTCTGGAAGTTTGGGCCCATTGTTTTGGGAGGAAGGATTAGAGGCATGAGTGCATGAAGCTACATGATCACTACTCATCTTGGTGCCAGATAGTTTAGGTGTATGTGGATATAGTGGGTAACTGAATGATAGTGTAAAAAAACTAAATAACCTGAAAAACAAACAAATAAAAATTATATTAAGCTAAAACTGAGGGTTTTTTCAAATGTGGTATCTTGAAATAATTATGGATTCGTAGGAAGTTATAAGAAGTAGCATAGAAAGGTTTTTTGTGCCTTCTATTCAGCTTCTCTTCAGTGGTGACATCTTACATGACTATACTACAATATTACTAGGAAATCGACAGGAGAATAATCCACAAGTCTTATTCAGATTTTATGCATTTTATATGTGTTCATTTAAGTGTGTGTGTATGTGTTTGTCAGACAAGAAATCTTCTTAACAGTTCATCCTGAAAAATAAAGGGATGTGACAGAAGTCCTGCTTCTCTGCAGATGAGACTTTGAAGGAAGTATCTGCCGTAGGACCTTCTCGTTGAATGTGTCCTTTTGCCCGCCCCTCTCCCAACATGTCCTACTTTGCATGTTCATCTGAACTATGTGGTTGGTTGATTCCACTCTTATAAGCATTTTCTGTTTTTCTTCCCAGGTGACAGGTGGTTTGTGAAACTATCTGTGCAAAGGTGTGAGTGGGAATTAATGGTCAGAGGTGTTATACTTTTTAGGTAAACCATTACTAGGACCTCCTGACGAAGCTATAGTTATATTGAAGAATCAACATGGGGACGTCAAGCCACACAGACGGCCATTTAGGAACATATTTGAAGCAAGCTTGTCTTAATGAGACTCTCAGACTTCCTTCTGTAGAGTCAAATGACCTATTATCTAACCTCCAACATTGATCTTAGCTTCAATTTCTGTGGACTGATTTAATCTTACATCCTCATGAAAGCTCTTGAAATATGAGGCGTGGCCCAGGCAGCTCTGGACCATCCGGGGCATGCACAGCCAACCCCACCTAGCTGTGCACCTGGGGAAAGGGCGACCAGACCCATAGAGATTGGCACCCAGCCCCCGCCTGCCACGAACGTTCGGGGCGTCCCTGGGGTCCTCCAGCACCCCGCCCGCACGCCCGAGGCGGCCCAGCAGCGGCTGCTCTGAGCCCAGCTTGAGTTGGGGGTGTGACCAGTGAGTTCTGCCTTGTGGAGCAGCTTGGGACTTCGCCAAGAGACTGGTAGGAGTTTGTGTCCATCCCCCAACGGCCACAGACCTTCGGGGCGTCCCTGGGGCACTGCCTGCCTGCGCCCTGCCCACTCATCGCGAGCAGCGTGGCCCAGGCTGCTCCGCACCACCCGGGGTGTGCACAGTCAACCCCACCTAGCTGTGCACCTGGGGAAAGGGCGATAAGACCCATAGAGATCGGCGCCCAGCCCCCGCCTGCCACGAACGTTCGGGGCGTCCCTGGGGTCCTCCAGCACCCCGCCCGCACGCCCGGGGCAGCCCAGCTGCCGCTGCTCTCAACGGGGCTTGGGTTGGGGGCGTGACCAGTGAATTCTGCCTAGTCCTTCAGCTTGGGACTTTGCCAGGAGCCTGGTGGGGGCTTCGGTTTGTGTCTGTCCCCCATTGGCCCAGGCCATTCAGGACATCTCTGGGGTCCTGCCTAGGCCCCACACATTCACCCAGAGCGGCCTGGCAGCTGCTTCTCTGGGCCTCACTTGGGTTGGGGGTGCATACAGCGAATTCCACCTGGCTGTGCAGCTTG
>RJWT010016615.1:0-19794 GCA_004365215.1 Cuniculus paca | reverse complement strand
AAAAATGTATTTCAAACTCTTAATAAAGAATTATGATGCAGCAGTTTCTTAGTCCTAAAAATAAATTTCAAAATCATTATCCTTTTGATTATGAAATAACAATATAAGAAAACAATTTTCTATAGTCTTCTTTGTTCACATAATTACAGCAAAAGCAGTAAACAAATTAACTTGGGACAAAGTAACACAAGTTCAACATCATTTGCTTACTTGGGTTCTGGGGTACAAAATTAGATTTACTTACATTGAAAAATGAGATTTATTCTGGGTGGTGAATGGGAAATAAAAAAAAATAATTGTCTTGACTCTGTATCCAAATATAGTTGCTTTTCCCCAGACCTCTTTAGATTTAGCTTCTAAATCTTCAAATTTCTATCTTAAGTTTTCTTGGTACTTAACATACAACTTCTTAAGAAAAGTTTGTTGAATGAGTGAGTGAACAAATGGAGGAATGCCATCGTCTGTTCCCAGAAAAATCTCTAATTCGTCCCTGTTGAATTCAATTCACCCTGAATGTTATGTTTTCCTGAACCTTCCTGAGAGGAAGACATCTGTTACGCTTTCTATCTGGATGTCCCCCCGAAGCCTCATGTGCTCATGGGTGGGCTTTGGAGAGGTTTTTAGATCATGGGTGTGCGATGCTCATCATTGGATTAGTCCAGTGAAGGCTGGGTGTGATGCGGGAAGGTGAAGTCTGCTTGGAAGAGGGAGGTCACTGTGGGTGTGGCCCAGAAGAGGCTACATCTCTCTTTCTCCCTTGATCCCCCTCTGTGTTTCCCTGCCAAGCCATGAACTGCCATGCCACCTGGCCTTAGACTGAGCTGAAACCTCTACAAACTTGGAGCCAAAATAAACCTCTCCTCCTTTAACTTGTGGGTGGTGGTTACTGAGTCTCAGAGACAACGAAGTAACGAAGACAACATCTGTCCATCTTCCTGCTCACTTCACGCTCTCTGTATCACTCATAGCCTGACTGGACTCAGTGTGGCTCCTGTGTCAACACTGCCCCGTAACTTCTTAGAAATTCAGAATCCAGAATACGCCTTTTAACCAGACCTTGGGTGATTGCTGTATACATTGGAATTTGGGAGGTGATAGTTCTTTGTGCTCATATCTTATGTTTTGGAAAAGGGTGCAAGCCTCAAGAAGCACAAGTTTTATCTTTGGATCTGTCACAGTCCACTGCTTCTTGCCTTTCACTAATAATTCATTGAATGCCACATTTTGAATAAATGAATGCAGATTTGCTTGTAGGTTTGAGTTTGAACATCAGAACTATACTGGCCTGTTTTAAATAGCGATAATAATAATTTATGACACTAAGGAAATGATGATTGAGTGGTGAACTAATCTCACTTTATCCTTACAACAAGGCATTTATCATGAATCCCTTTGTATGTAGATGCCTTGAATCTGAAGTTGGTCCACTAAGGCCTTTTGTAATTTGACTAGTTGGCTTCTGAAGAGTTGAATTTCTTCCATATGATATGTAGAGAGGAACAAATGACAAATCTAGACAGCCAGAACCGAAAAATTGTTACCGGAGTCCCCTCCTGTGACAGAGGGTGCACCTCATGGCTAGTAGGTGGCTGGCCTTTTAACCGCATTCCAAGTGTTGGACTCCAAGGCTTCTGTCCTTTCTGTGAGCTAGATGAGATTTTCAGTGAAGGTGGCATCAATGTTCACTTTCCTGGACAGAGACCGCGAGGGGATGTTCTCCAGTGATAAGTTAGGGCACAAATACTTTATGTCAGTGACTAGAGCACACCTACAAGTCTACAGTGAGAACTGCATCATAAGCAAGTCCACCTGGTGGATGCTGGGGAAAACAAGAGTCGAAGGCCTATATATCTGAGTCCTGCTAGAAAAAAATTGATGAAAACGTCTGAGGAATTAAAATCAACACACTACCTTGAGTGAAGAGTTAATACCTCTCCATCCCATCTAACAGGCCAGACACTTTTCTTTCTAAACACTTCTCAGGTATTACTTAATTCAAATTCACAAAAAGTCAATCAAGAACTCTTCTCTTAGTTTTCAAGATGAAGTAATTAAGGCACAGAGAGGTTGAGTACCAAGACCATGTGACTAGGGAAACGAATCCCAGCTTTTGAAACTGTCACTGTTCTACATTGCTTCTCTCTGTGATTAAGGATGATACAGAGGGTTCATAATCCACAGCTTACCAAGCTACACAAAAATACAGTTGTTTTTAAAAAATCTGAATCACTTGCTGTTGAGATTGTGAAATCCATACCTTGTGCACTTGTAAGATGGCACTAATAAGAGTGGCAAACATTAAGAGACGTCATTTTAATTTCCACTAGAGTGAGAATTGGTTCTTTTAAGAACCTAAGGTTTTACAGGAACCTGTCGTAGTCTTTCCCTTTGCACCTTCTACTCTCTCTAAGTGGGTGATGTATGGAGGTGTCACATCCCAGCTGAAGCATGCGCCATCAGCAGTGTGCTGTGACAGGAAGCCAAAGGGCAAAGTCTAGCCTTCAGAGGCCTCACTGGTCTCACAGAAGCTTTTTTGTTTTCCTAGGGTCTGGAGCTAATAGGGTTTAGAAGTCACGATGGATTTGTTATAACACTGGGTCAGGGATTCTTGGAAAAGTTTGAGTTTCATAAGGTAAGTGCCAAGCTACGGAGACAAATTTCTCCAGCAAGTTGCTCCCTGCTTAATGATAAGGAACAATCAAAAAGGACTTTAGGGGAGAAAGGGCATCACACTTAATTAGGTTTGGAGGAGCAAGTCTGGCAGTGTCGAGACACACTGTCGGGTCTGTTGCTTGCTTGGGTTGACTTCACTCCCACAGTGACAACAAGAATGCTGACAACAACAAAGGTCTCGATCACGAAAATAAAGGCTAAAAAAGTCATCTATAAAGGCCTAACAATACCACATTTAATACTTATTAAGTACATTCAGGTCCTATTTAGAGGAATCATTCCAGAATATGTACAATGGATAAAACACTTTCTAATCTATTTTTACGATAAACATTCTTAGTTATGACTATAAGCTTGCTAGAATTATTTCTATTACTGTATAATTTGTCTGCATTATTAACATGCAAATCATTTCTTCTCAATAATCGGTTTATTGTACTTTCTTTTCCTTCCAATGGAATATCTAGGCAATTTGTTATAACATCAGTTATAACACACCAATGTTCTAGATGAAGATATTTCAGTCTGGATGAGACTTAAGAGAAACAGTCAAAGATTCTGTTTGGGGACAAGGCTGCCACATACAATTAAAAACTTCCAGTAACTAAATTTCATGATTATATTTTGGCAATTTATTTCTCCAGAATCAAAATCATAAATTTCTTAATAAATTCCAAGCAACTGAGAGCTGACTTTCTGATATCAAGTTTTGGACTAATTTGTTTTCTACAAACACCAAAGTTTTATCTATAGGGGACAAAATTTCCAAATATTCTCCGTAGTTTTGGAGGTTAAGGAAAAAAAAAAACCTCTGGATATTTTATGTGTTTTTCTGCAAAGGGACCCTAAAAGGCAACCTTTAAGAGAACGAATTTTTTTGTAGGAGGAAAAATACAGTCCTTGGGTAAATTTGAAATAGAACAAATGATGAGACATATAAAAAAAAAGTTACATACATAATATACATAACCAAAACAAGTCACATATCACAGTTAAAAATAAAAATGTAGTGATTTCAGACAGCAGGCAAAGCCAGCATACAAGTGGGAGAAACTAACCCCAAAACAATCTGCAGTGATCCTAACTGCCAGGGTGTGACCCCTTTGCAACTGGAAACGAGACCTCTGTGGCCATCGTATGGAGCACAGCGTACTCACCTTTTTTGGCAAGGCTACTGTTGGGTTCATACTTTTCAATCAACACTTGGACTTGCTCTTGTTTCAGAGGTGGGTAAAGTATTTCATTTAGCCGGGGGTCCCGCTGCTTAAGGTTGATAAAATCCATCATCTGATCAACAGTAAGATATGGTTTGCTTTTGGCACCACTAAAAACAGTTGAAAAACCAAGAAATTACAACAGTTTCCACCAACTCTCATTCATGCATTTAACTACAGGAAAACAACAAAATCAAATTGTACTCTGAAAAATGAACACTGTTAAAACACTGTTAAATTCCTGTCTTGTCTGACAATGGTGCTTCTCAACTATAGTTTCTGTATCTTTATGGGCTACCAATTTTCATTTGTAATTACCACCATTAAAATTCAATGCCCATGAAAAATAGCACATGCTTAAGGAAATCCATAGAAGGAGGACATTGCATAGTATGTGTAAGACTGCATTCTAAATTAAATACAGGTATGAATTGTTTTTTGAGTATAACACTAAACTTGTGATTCAGCCATCAAACTCTCATGTCCCGCTTAATCATTTAAAGAAGTATTTGTTACTCATAATTTAAAAAATGCAAAACAACTAGCTTGGGTACATTTTTTATTTTATTAAAGTTATTCTTTCATAAGGGTCTATATAACTCAAAGTGTGACTCAAACTACTGCATTCAGTTTTATTGACAGCCCAAAGTTCACTTGTGTAAATACTGCACATGCTCAATAAATATTTCTCAACAATGAACATCACAAACGACAAACATCCAGAGTATCGTGTCACTCTCAGCAGCCCTGCCTGCCTACTTTCTTCCTTATTTTGTTTACCAATTTTGGACTAATTTTCTGCCATTACCTGAATTTTAGTATATCATGAAAGCAAGGCAGGTACTTCCATACATATGTTTTGATTTTTTGGCTTGTTTCTTTTCTTTTCTACAGTCTTTTTTTTTTTTTTTTCAGAGTAATGCCGATTTAAGTTTGTAATATCTACATAAGAGCAAATGATGTTCTATCCCGAGTGTTCTTAGTAATTCCAACTTCTCATTTCTCTAATGTGGTTCAGACACATTACATGAATAGCTCCTAGTTTGGAGCTCTTTTCTGCTACCTAAATCCATATCCACTAAACAAAGATGTCCCCTTTTCTATTTATATTCTTCAAAGCTCACAAAGCCACCTAAGCACACTAAAACAAGGGCATCCAGCAATAAATCACAGCAAATGTCTACTCATGAAATGCAGTGGTTTCACCTCAAGGTCAAGAATGCATACTGATGTCCAACAGGTCGCCCAGGAGCACTGCTTTTAAACATGGTGGTCTATGTTCTTCCATCTCCTCCCAACCTGTTGAAAGCCCTGCCCTAGCTTCACTGATCATCAACACACAAGCTGGAAACAAAGTGAATTAAAACACAAGCTCTTACAATTCAGAAAAGATGTTATCAATCTCAGGCCGAGGGCAAAGATTGTTCAGGAAAACTCTGTACACATCTGGAGTGAAATCTTCTTGAGGTATTGAATCATTCTGGGAAATAAAACAGCAGAGTCAGCAAACAGTCTCTTTCTTTTTCCTAGCTTCCTTCCACAATTTCTTCTTTTTCTTTCTTCCCTCCTGCCATCCTTACTTACCTTTCTCCTTCTCTATTTACTCTTTTCCTTTGTGCAGGGTGAACATTTAGAATATGATTACAAGGCCAACTATAGAGTTCATTTGGAGACTTTGGGGTGTCAAAATCCTTATTTTCTGTCACTTTTTTATATTTATTTATTTATTTATTTATTTATTGGTACCAAGAATCGAACTCACAACCTTGCTCTTGTCAGACAAGTGCTTATACTGCTGAGCTATATCCCCGGCCCTTTTATTTCAATTTAAACTTTAGAACATTCCCCTTCAGAGAGATGCTCAGTCAATTCCCTAATTATATTTATTAAAATAAGTTAGACCTAGGGATAATGGTTACTCCTTAGCAGAAATTTTTAGCCTTCTCATTTTTCCTCCCTGGCTGGAATAGTCTCTTTAAAAATTATGTTAAAGTATATCTAACATAAGAGTTGTCACTTTAACCATTTTTAAATGTACAAGTAAGTGAATGGCATAAAGTGTTCATCCATTTCTGTGCTGTTTATCAGGTTTTTGAATAAATTTTTAAAAAAAGTGATGACCCTAGAGACAAACATTATTAAATGAAAGCATAATTTCCAATTCTTTCTTTCTTTCTTTCTTTCTTTCTTTCTTTCTTTCTTTCTTTCTTTCTTTCTTTCTTCTCTTTCTCTCTCTCTCTCTCTTTTAAAAAGAATAAAAACAAAACAAAACAAAACAGTAAAATACAACAAAGCAGATCTGAACAGAACATGTAAGCAATACAGGTCTTCAAAACATAACAACAGGAAATTAACAATGGTTACCCTAGTGTCTCTTGTTTTCTTCGAAATGGTTGTTCATACATTCACACACAATAAACTCAAGCAAAACAAAATAATATAAAACCAGCATAATTCCCAATTCTGCGTCATTCTTTTCAAACAACATTCCTTCTGGTTTCAGTAATCTGATAAATTGTATTTTCATGAGTAGAACAGCACCCATGGCTAATTTTTAGACTGCTCATGGTCCTATTATTTGGGAAGCAAGTCATTGATATAAAAGGCCACTTATATGGACTATGTGCTGTTTGGTTAAGCTGTCATGGAAACTGGAAACATATATTCTAGCCTTTGTTAACAGGAAGAACATTTTTCATGCAGTTTTCCTTTTTCAGGTATGTGTTTATATGATTATTTTTATTTCCAAGCTCTTAAACAAAAGAAAAACCCCCTTTCTTTCACCAATTCCTATGTTTTGAAGAGTGCTTTTATAGAAAACTTTGAAAATCACTGTCTGAATTACTATGAGAAATTGTATGCTGGTTGCTAACAGATAAGAAAACTTAGTCATTGCTTGGCAGGTAGCAGAAGACTCGTATTTGTGGGGTGAATGAAGGAAGTAATGTTTCCTTTACTAAAACTATTTATAGAGAAGGAAAACCATCTATATTGCACAATAGAATTGTGATAAAACCAAACATCACAAGGATTGTTTCATACAGGGAGATGTTTTATACAATTAGACTTAGACTACTTGGGCACAAATTTTGAAATCATAAGAGTAGGAACCAAATACAAGGGCAATGAGAAATTCTCATGGATTATTTCATTGATGTTTTGCTAGTTGTAAAACAAGAAAAAGTACAACCTGTAGACAAGTTTCCAAAACTCCACTAACTCAGAAAGAAATTCCTTTGGTCAGCTACTTTCTGAGTTAGAGACTCATCTCTATAATTTTTTTGATAGTCAGAAATGACCTGATAGGGTGGTGATTTAGCTCAGTGGCATAAGTGCCTGCCTGACAAGCTCGAAGTTGTGAGTTCGATCCACAGGTACCAGGTAGTTGGGGAGAGAAATGACCTGGTCTATCCCAGTGTTTGGCTATGAGCCAAAGTGAAAAGAAAGATTTATAATCAGTTGCAGGACTGGGAGTATAGCTCAGTGGTAGAGTGTTTGCCTTGCAGGCTTGAAGCCCTGAAATCAATCCCTAGCACAGAAAAGATAATAATAAGAAATGTAAAAATATAAAAACCCAAACAAACAGTCCTGTTGCTGGCCAACTCAAGTGCATCTAACCTTGTTGGGATTTATGAACCCTAAATGTGCTGTCCTATCTTCGCTACTAAATAGAACTCCCACTGCCTCTCCTTAATCTCACCCAGCACACATAAAAATCATCTTTATCTGAGGATATCAGTCATTGTTTTCTCTTACCAACCTCTTTTTTTTCTTTCTACTCAGTTTAAAGGTTCTTCCTCTGGAATGCCTTGCCTGAACCAACAACTGGGTTTTGTCCTCTTGTTACATGTGGTTGGTCTGATATTTCAGCACTCATGTAACTGTACTTAGTTCTAAGTTCCCTCCTTCCTTCCTAACCTGCAGACATACCTAAACTAGGACTTGGGAGTTGCTGGTTCACTGTTCTAATTCCAGTGTGTCGCATGCAGTAGGTACATAATGAATAGCTACTAAATGAATAAATGTACTTTATGAGAATGATGGGAGTTGGTAGTAAGGACTTGTGCATTACCTTTCCTGTAAAGGATCAAATTTAAATGAGTCATTTACACAAGAGTCCAGACAACATAACACCATAGAACGATATGCTTTATTAAAATATAACCATTGTTTCTGCACCATCTATGAACTAGGATTTCTACTTTAATAGTGGACAAATTAATGAGACAATTTAAATAAACACAACGTTATATTCATTGCCTGTTGGACTGTAGTACATGGCATCAGAAAATGGTTTGGATCCCCAGTGACCCACCTCTTCTGGCCAGACCCCACTTACAAACTGTAGAATCAGCTGTGAAATTATCAATTGACTCATGATTCACTTACCTTCTCAAAGCTCCACCACTGAACATGAGACTTTCGGGGAACATTTTAGATCCAAATCATAATAGTAGAGCCGGGCATGGTGGCTCACGCCTGCAATCTCAGCACTCGGGAGGCTGAGACAGGAGGATTGTTGTGAGTTCGAGACCAGCCTGGGCTACAAAGTGAGCTCAAGACCAGCCTGAATGGCATAGTGAGACCCTGTCTCAAAAAGACAAGGGCCAGGGATCTAGCTCAGTGGCCTAAGTGCCTGCCTGGCAAGTGCGAGGTCGTGAGTTCAATCCCTGGTATCACACACACAAAAAAAATCATAACAGTATTCCTTAGTGAAGTATAAAGGGGTCTTTAAATCCAAAGTAATGAGTTTTCCTTTGTATTACATGTATATCCATCTACAACAATAAACTTTGCTAAAGATAAATACATGGACTACTTCCTTATCTCCTTCATGAAAATGCAGCCAACAGGCCAGTGTTATAGCAATACTACAATACAATTTTAAATGTCACTGAGCTCATATCAAAGTTAGTAAGTCCTAAATCAAGGGAACGTGGGACAAATATATTGTTTTCAATTCTCAGAGAGCTGGTGGGCAGAGTGGTAATTTTCTGAATATGGGAAGGTTTTTTTCAAAGGTCTCACTAAAAAATAAGTTTGGATTATTAACAGAAGGACAGTAATTGTTCTGTCTCTCTCAGTACAGTACTGCTTTTCAACAACTAGAGGAACTTGTGCCTAACAATCGTAATCTCCAAAGGAGTAGCCTCTAAAGGAGTGTGTTATTCCAATGGATCATGTCAGCCAGGATACAAGCTCAAGTGGATTAATTATTCCTAACAATGTGCACAAAGATAATGTTCAAACAATCTCAACAGGATATCCACTGGGTTTCTGGTAATGTATCTATTTTCAGAACACAATTAAATCTAGTTTGAATGATGGCTAGTTGTGAATTAGGCTCCCATTTATGAAGAAATATCTACCTTATGTATAACCTTTTTCTTTTCTGGAATGTTTTAACTGCTTCTTGTTAATGCACCCAGAATCTTTTTGCTAATTTGTGAATATTTCCCATGTCCACTCATCTGTAAATATGAAATTACCACAGGGATTTAAAATATAATTTTGATGTGCCATGGGTAGTTCACAGAAACATTTATTTCCTGGCTCTGAAACTGTATTTGGTTTTTATACTTTTAGAAAAGCATTCTAATTCTACAAGTCTTCCAAGTAAATTATACTGTAGTATAAAATAATCATCTTTCAAAACTACAAAAGAGTTTGATTATATTTTTGAAACATCTTCAGTTTGTTTTTTGAAAATTGTCATTACATGCAATTTGCTAGCGATAAATATTTTTTTTCCAATTCATACATAACTCCTGCTACTTGAATTTCATTTTCCTTTTAAAGTGATCTCCACTGGATATTGGTCTGAAAGTTTGAACCTACAATAGATACAGTGGATTGTAAAAATTTAACTCATGTTTCTTGACTGAATTATCAGAATCCAATTGTTTAGAAAACTGCAATTTGCAGAGAATTGATTGATGGGTTTTATTTTCTATTCAACTTTACTTTCTATTCCTTCTCTCCCTTAGCTATATGCAGAATATTAAGCTAAAATTTCTGATCATTGTATTTCACAAGATATTACTCAGAAAAGAAAAAAAAAACTGGAAGAGATCACAAAGAAAAGAATTCTTTGCAAACCCAGCTCTCAAGCTTTTTCTTTGTGCTGGATTGTGGTGTTTTCCCCTCAGTTGTTCTCACAGGGAGTTCTTCCCAGCCTCAGGGCTTAGTACACACCGTGTGCTTTTTCCTGGAATGAGCTTCCCTTATTCTCAAGGGCAGCGTGCCAGTCTTTTTTTGTTTAGTACCAACTTCTCCAAATGTACATACATATTTGTGGATACATTTTTTGACTAGGTTCCCCAGAAAACTCTACGGTTCTTCAATCCTGGAGTTCAGTTTGTTCATCATCACATTTTCAGTGCCCATGGGTTTGTACTAAGAGCTGAAGAAATATTTGAGTCAGTGACAGGACCTTCCTTGTCATATCTTTCCTACTCCAAAGCATCTAAGAAAACATTCACAGCAAACAAATTCAAGCCTTTTATTTTGCGTATTAAAATGATGGGAAATGTGTTTTTGCCAAGTCTTTCAACAGCTCTACCTATCATGGAAAAGTGATAGTGGAAAGTTACTCTTTTTATTTTTTTTTTCTTTTTCTGAGAACTAGCAAAGTTGTTAGCAGACTTCCCTTTTTCTTTTTTGAAAAGCATTCACAACAAGAATTGATTGACAAACTTAATAAATAGCACTCAGGACTATGGCACAATTCAAGTATAAGTTTAAGAGTGGTTTCACAATTTCATTCAGTGTGACTTGAACATTGCTAGTGAGTTTTGAGGTTAGAGTTTTTTCCTATAGACTCACTGTTGTCTATAGGCAAGTGTTTTCTTGTTGCTTAGATACTAGGCTAAAAATAATTTAGGACAGAAAGGAGCGCTCTACATACACTGTGAGAAAAAGGGTTTATGCAGTAGATTCTGGTCTCCCAGAAATAATGGTAACATATTCATTTCACAGGCAGCTATGTAGAAATGAAATGAAGGCAAATTACTTTCCTTTAGGTGGTTCAAATATGGGGAGTGCTTTTTAAGTGTCAGGTTTTCAAAAAGCACCTACATACTTATCTTCTCACTTACTTTACCACCAATGAGCAAAGTAGGTGACTTTCAAGAGAATTTATACGGTATTTATTTATAAACATGTACTATCATAGTAGTTTTTATAAAACTACTCTACTACTAGTAGTACTACTACTAGTAGTTTTTATAAAACTACTAAATTATAAATCTCGGGACTCAAAATTTTAAAGGGATAGGATGAAATTAGTATTTCAAACATTTTCCTAAACACAATGACTTCACACTATCATTTGCTCTTCTGTCGAGAGATGTTAAGAAAGAGTTTATTATTCATGATAGGTACAATAGTTGGAGATAGGTTTATTGTTCACATTTCAAATTGTCCTCTCACTACTGGTGACTTTTGGGGATAATTTTTTATGTTTGCTGATTGGATTATTACGGATTTTTGTTTTTAGTGGTGTTGGGGGTTAAACTCCAGCTCCTTCACAAGTAGGCACCCACTATACTCACTGTTATGGCTTGTGTCTAGGTGGTCCCCCAAGCCTCATGCAGTCATGGAAGTGGCTGAATCTAGCATTTGTGATTGGTTCATTGTCCAGTGCTGGAATTAACAGTGTTCGTGCTGCACCCGCCCAGGAGTGGAGCCAGCACACAATCTAAGCAAAGGAAGAAGGCATGTTTTCCTCTCCCCTGTTTTGCCCTGTTTGCTCTTGTTGCGTGCAGCTGCCATGAATGGCTGCCCCTCAAGCACGCCACCCTGCCGTGGAGCCAGCTGAGTATGGACTGAAACCTCTAAAAACTGTAAGAAATAAATCTTTCCTTCATGTTGGGTGTCAGGTATTTTGTCTCAATGAGAGAAAAGTAACCTAGACACCCACTGAGCCATGTAACCAGCCTCTCATTATTGATTGTTTTAATCTATGATAAGCAAAGGTCACTGGGGTTATAAGAATGAAGGACTATAACAATGGTTTTATACATTGCAAACATTAACACTTAAGTTATGGGTTCCTTAATTTTATAAAATTATGTCTAGGAAACATTGAGGCAATGTGTATTTAGTATGAATTATTAAGAGCTATTTCACTATGCAATTATTTTAAGGCAACATGCTTACCCTTGAAGATGGAAGACTACAAGCCTCTAATGCAGTTTCAACTCGCTTTCGATCTGCTGAAAACAAGCGATATATGCTGTGAAGTGAAAAATGAGAGTTGTTTAACAGGCATATAGATCACAATACCTATAGACAATACTAACTCAAATAATCCCATTGGATCAAACCTAATCAAGCTCATCTTTAAAAAATGAAAAGATGCCCCTTACGGCATATATCTGTATCTGCGTTTTCAAAGATCTATGTGTATGTCTTTTAAATATAATACTGTCTAATATGAAGTCAGTATTCTGACCCAATTAAAAACTATTATGTTAAATAAAAAAACTCTCATATTAAACAGCAAGCCAGATAACCTTCCTAACCTTCTCCCCTTATTGCTACCCATTCCTCCAATGATATATGCTGTAATCTTTATAATTCAATGTTGTTATTAACAGAAACTCATTGGTAGCTTGTAAATCAAAGGGTTAAAGACTTTTGGCTAGTATGGTCCAAAGATGTAATTTCTTTTTTTTTTTTTTTTTTTTTTTTTGCAGCACCAGGGATTGAACTCACGACCTTGCACTTGCCGGGCAGGCGCTTAGGCCACTGAGCTAGATCCCTGGCACTGGTGTTTTTGAGACAGGGTCTCACTATGCTGTTCAGGCTGGCCTTGAGCTCACTTTGTAGCCCAGGCTGGTCTTGAACTCACAACGATCCGCCTGTCTCAGCCTCCCGAGTGCTGGGATTACAGGAGTGAGCCACCACACCCGGCTCTAAAGATGTAATTTCTTTGGTCGCTAATTTGGTTTTAAAAAATAGAACATAAGTGGGCAATTTAACATAATGATTTGGATTTATGAATTCTACCTAAATATGAGACTTTCCTGTCTGAACTTCACCTGCCCCATACTGTATCTCCCTTAGACTGAGTTTGCTCTGTGGTTTTCTTCTTCCTTCTGCCCTGCTATGCCATTTAAATTCCCTGCCTGGCACCTGCTGACACTGGTGTTTGCAAGCCCTACTTTAAGGCTGGAGCCATAGTGAAAGACAGTGCTTAGGTCACCATATTTAGGTCACTCGCCTAGAACAGACAGACTTCTCAGATGGGTTTGGGGTTTTAGCAAACAGGTTCCCTTCTACTCCCTCTAGCCCTTTCTTGATTCGGTGTTTCTAGAAAATGATGCCACAGGAAAGGGGCCCCAGGGGCATGTGAGGAGGAAACCAGCTGCTCTGATAAGAGACATGAAGGAGGGTGTGGTTGCCACACACTTCCACCCTCCCACTTAGGCTGGGGCACAGATTCAAATCTCCGGGAGGGCTAAGATGAATAGCGGGAAATGCTCATGCAGCTTACTTTTTCAGAGGAATGCGTCCTTCTGGAGTGACTTGCAGTTTAAGTTTAGTGTAGCTGTTGGGGAAGCAGAGAAACAAGTGTTTCAAATCTTTTTTAAAGAACTTTTTATAGAAGAAAGAAATACAGAGAGAAGAGCCCATGGTCATGTGGAGCTTGTGGAATCTGCATCCAGATCAAGAAACAGAAGGTGCCACTTAGTAGCACCCCAGGAGCTCCTCTCACGCCCCCTTGCTGAGTCTGTCTCCCCAAACTGTTACCCTGATGTTAGACAGCACAGGCCACATTTGCCCATTTTTGCACTTTGCATAGGTGGAATCATATTTTTCTGTGTCTGGCTTCTTTCATTCAGTATTATGTGTTTGAGATCCATCTCTATTTAGCTTGTAGTTGTGAATTATTATTTCTCATTATTGTATGGAATCCCACTGTATGACTATGACAACTGTACTCATGTCTTCAGCTAATGCTGGACACAAAGGTGGGACCTTGGAGCAACAGAACTCTCACTCATTCCCAACGGATGTATGAACAGGAAAACTGCACCCACTGCAACCCTGTATACTCGATCCCATATCTAAGTGCATGCAAAACAAATATTGACACCATTTCCATCAAATACATGATCTAGAACTTCTGTTGCAGCTGTCAGAGAGAGACACCAATCTCGCATACTTTTGAAATAGGTAATAATTAGTCAGCCAGCATCTTGTGTTTTAGGTGCAGCATCTTATTTATCTGTCTCTTTCTATTAACATTACCTTGAAGAACAGATGATCTAGAAATTTTGGATGAAGGATGAATAAGATCAACGACAGGGTAAAACCAAACTGAAAGAAAGGAAGGGAGAAGGTGGAGGCTGGTAGAAAAGATCTTCCACAAACTCAGGACAGGAGATAATTACACACACACACACACACACACACACACACACACACACAAAGCTTAAAGACCTGTGTGGACTGACTAAAAGTAGAAGAAATTCATCGAAGAGCAAAAGAGAGATGTGGCTGAAGTATGCGGTGTGAAATAGTGGATACGTCTTGCATAACGAGGGAAGAGAGAAAGCTATTCAGTGAAACAGAGGACCACCTATTAGTGTTTCTGCTTGTGGTTTTGATTTAAAGCTTCCCAACCTCCTGAATGGCCACAGCTTCCAGAATGAACACAACCAGCCTTCTTTGCTATTCATCTGGCATACATTTTTATTTTTCTTGGTCAGATAATTATTAGTAAAGCTGCTGCAATTCCAGAGTGATTTGCTAATATTTCACTTTTTACTCAGCTCTATTTTTGTGTCTGCCCTTTCCTTTACATCCTTTCTTTCTCTTTTCTTACTAATACTTGCTGTGATCAGGTACAAGGGCTGAAATCAGGACATCAGCCTATTGATCTAAGAATGCAGAGAAGTTACTGTAGCATCTATCAGCATTCTATGTCTCCACAGAAACAAGGGGGAGCATACACAGTTCATTCCCATCTACAGATTAACAACTGAGAAGTCATAGGCAGATGCAGAAGTAGAGAACTCTCTGACATTAATACTTCCTAGTTCTGAGCACAGCTGCGAGGATTTGGAAGTATCTCCTTATTGTGTGTCAGAAGCACTGACATTCAAATGAACTCAGCCCAAGTGTAATACGGATGTGCAGCTTGGAGGAAAGAGTGATCTTTCTTGGAAGTCTTCCAATTCTCGGCAGTGGAGGTATCAGTCCTCTAACAAATCCCAAAGGGAAATTTATGTTTATCAATGTGAGAAGCCAGTGCAGCACAAACAAAAGACTCACAAAGGAGAAAGGAAACTGACTCACAAGAAGCAACACCCTTAGCAATAAAATTAGAGCAACTTACGCTTTTTCCAGAAATGCATCTCTGGACATGTTTTGAGCCAACAGGTTTGTTGCCAAACTGAAAACCTCATTTGTCCACTCCTGAAAAATGTAAATCACACTTGCGTTAGCTTAAATACTACGCAGACGTAAGACATGCTATTAGTTTGGCTTCCAGGGAGACTAGGTTCAATCTGTACACAAAAGCCTCCTCACAGCTTTTCTTTTTTCCTTTTTCCCCAAAAATGGCAGAATAAATTAAAATCCCTGAGATCCCTGAGTGATTACTCTTTTCCTACGGAAATGTTCTTTACGTGTAAACAAAGCTTTTTTGCTTTTTATAATCCCCAGTGATAGAAAACTGCTATGCTGCTTATAATAACTGAATGCGTTTTTACTATTTTCCTTGAAACATAAATAGATAAAAAATAATTTAAAAGTTTAACATACGATAAATGCATTTTTAAAATGCAAATATATTGTTCCTCCTTTCCTACTAGGCAAAAGCAGCTGTACCAGGGATCTTTACATGTTAACTCTAGTTCTAGAGATTCTCTCATCCACTTTCAATCATAATATCAGTGTACATGACTCTCTCTTTCCAGTTTCATCAAATTCTCTTTACTCCTCTCATCTTAATCCCTACCTCATACCACTCAATAGTGGTCTCATGTGGATGAGAAGAAAATGGAAAGGTACTTACCTACAAAAAGATGACTTAATAACTATTCCTGGTGATAATTTTAAAAACATAACAAACATTATGAGGGAAATTTTTTTTTTCTGTCAGTGAAAATGACATGAGAAAAAAAGAAAAAAAAATGACATGAGAGCTGGTTTACAACTGGATAGTGTTGTAGTGGATTTGGTTCTTTTCTACTAAGTAATATCTTGAAATCCCACAATATTACTGTATTATAGTCTGTCTATTTTTAAAATATATGAATGCTTTATACGTTTATTACCTGTAATGCTGGATGTATAAATATTTTAAATTGTGTTCTATCCTTTGGATGACTTGACCTTTTTATAATATAATGATCTAACTTCTCTTTCTACAGTTTTTTACTTCAGGTTTATTTTATCTGATATACATGTAGCCACTCTTGATCTTTGGTCAGCAATTGCCTGGACTGATTTTTTTCTATCCTTTTATTCTCAGTTTATATGTGTTCCTAAGGTTAAAGGAGTCTCTTGTTGGGTTTTTCAAGTGCATTTAGCTAATTTGTTTCTTTGACACAAATTTTTTGGGGAACTTAACTCCTTCACATTTAGCTATGGGTAGGGGAAGATTTACTACTGGCATTTTGTAAATTTTTTACTAAATAGTTTTACTGAACTATTTTACTAAATAGTTTTGCTCCTTTTTCCCAATCTTGTGCTCTTTCTTTGTATTTGTTAAGAAATAAGGTTTTTAATGCAACAACTTTGCAACCTAGTTTTGTTATTTCTACTATTGATTTGTTGTTTTTTTGGCATGGTGTTTCTGTTGTTGTTCGTTTGCTTCTGGCTTCCAGATTTAAGGCACTGATAATATTCTATCATGTAAGTTGGTAATATTTTTAATGAAATTGAAGGAAAAGGTGTCTTAGAGTGATGGGAAAGCAAAGGAAATTTTTTTAGCAGCAATAATTGGGAAAAGAACCAGAGGAGTCCAAAAATTATAGAAATTAGAAGGAACATGAATTAGTCCAAAATAAAGTGGAAAAGAGAGGACAAATTGCAAAAAAAAAAAAAAAGTAGAGTTGGAGTCAGAGTATGAAGGGCATCTAGCATATACCTAGTTGACTACAGATCATTGAACAAAAAATGTGATATGACGGAAGACTTTTTCTAAATTTTTAAAATTTTTTATTTTAAAGAGAATAAAACAAAACAAAACAGAATAAAGCAAAGCAGAACAGAACAATGCAAGAAACTTCAAAACAAGACAACAGGAAGTCAACAATGGCTACCATAATGTCTCTTGATTGTCTCTCCTCACTTTCCATCCATTTTATTTAAAAAAAGTTTTGGCTACAAGAAAGTTGTTTATTTTTTTTTAAATAAAATGGATGGAAGATGAGAGACAGGACTACGTTGTAAACTAGGAAGATGTGACATTAATTATGATATAGTACTTTGACTAAGAAACACCTAGAAGTCTACTATACTAAACTTCTGTTGTGATCTTGGGATGTATATCTGGTCCCTCTCCTTTTCCTCCACTATTTTTTCTGCTCTGATTCTCAACTACCACAAACCAAGCATCTTTACTTCACCACACCCTTCTACCATATGTTTCTGCCTGGAGCCAGCTAACCATGGACTGAATTGCCTTAAACCATGAGCCAAATTAAAACTCTCCCCCTGTAAGTTGTTGCTGTCAGGTTTCTGTCCAATAACTGGAAATCTGATCAATAACAGACTGTCTGAAAGCTATGTCAAGGATTAATTTGAGGCTGAGAAACTAAAGAGAAAAAAATTAACTAGGTAACTCCAATAGTGCAGGTGAGAAATTCTGAGGCTTTGAACTGTATATATTGTTGCCTGAGAATTTAGAAAAGACAATATATGGTGGTTATGGAAAAAAATAGTTACTCACTACCAAATTTGATATATACACAGAAAAGCATCAGAATACCTCTTTTTATTTTTATTTTTTTAGAATACCTCTTTTTAATTAAAAATTAATTTTCCTCAAGTTAGAAAATTTTAAACTGAGTAGCAACTATTGGCATTAGTTTAAAAATATGTTTCTAGTATAATATTTTGGAAGGATAAGGGTCAAATTTTGGACATTTCCAACTCCATGGCAACTTTATGTGTCATAAGAGGATTTACAACAGAGGTCAATGTGCATTTTTGTATGTTTACTGGTAGTCAATTTCACACCAGAAATAGGTACAGTGAAGGAATTACCAACAGTTGGGGAAAATGAACTTTTTCTGGGCTTTTAGGTTGAAAGCTAAAACTGTCAATATATCTGGTCCAATAGAAATACCTAATGTGAGCCACCTATGTAATTTAGAATTTTCTAGTAGCAATATATTAAAAATGAAAAGAAATATGTGTAAAAAAATAATCTTCCTAAGATATTTTATTTCTCTCAGTCTTTTGGAAATTTTATTACAGGTTGCACACTCTTAGCCTGAAATTCCAAAATCCAGAATGATTCAAAATCTTAATCTTTTTGAATACTTCTGTGATACCACATGTGAAAATTTCACCTAACCTCACGTGACAAATTGCAGTTAAAATGTATGTAAACTAAAAATACTGAATAAAATTGCCTTCATGCTGTATATGTAAAATAGTAAATTTTATGTTTAGGCTTGGGTCCCATCCCTAAGATTTCTCATTATGTATATGCAAATATTCCAAAATTGGAAAAAATCCAGAATCAACCCTTCTGGTTCTAAGAATTTCGGATAAAAGATATCCAACCTGTGTAAATCAAACAATCAATTAAAGTATTATTAATGACATCTATCTATATGTTAACCCTTTGAAATGAGACATAAATTTTACGTTTTGCAGACTATCTCAATTTCTACTAATGACATTTCAAATACTCAATAGCCACATTGGTCCCCACAGGTCCTAGCGATCCCTAGGACCTTTCTATGGGTCCTTAATAAATCCAGCTGAAGGACAGCATTGGTATCATCTTCACCACACAGCTACAGTGAGCTTATTTAGAAAGACAAGCATAGATTGTTCACATTACATTATCAGAATGTGAGCATCTCAGTTCCCAAGCATAGAGTTTCTAGAATCTAATAGCTTGATGCATCCTTCTGTATACTTCTAAAATCTGACCCAGGTCCAATAACAGGTTCAGAGACGAGCACAGTGACCAAAGGAACTTCAGAAATAACCCATACTCTTGGCTCAGTTTTGGTTTGAGGTTATTTTATGCTTGGCTACAACAACATGTGTCTTACGCTGGTTTTCCCAGAAGCCAAACCTTAGACAAGGACTTATGAGGATTTGGTATATTGCAGCATACCCCTTGGCAACATTCCTAGAGGGATGAGCAGGACTAGGAAGGGTGGAGACAGAAATGTAGGGTACACTAACTTCACCCTTCCATGTGTGCACCACTTGAGAGTTGAGTTTTCTGATCAGGAACAAGGGTGCTGGAGTATGAAAATCCCTGTGCCTGTTCTGTTAGTCTTAGCTATGGACAGCTGGAGGGGGATGGAAATGCCCCAGCATCTGCTATTCTCCTTGCTAGCCAGCAAAAAGGGTTCCATTATGCAGAGGGAGGAGCTGGTAAAGAGACAAGGTGCTGACTATCGGGAGCCAAAGCCTACCTAGATATTATGCATGAAAATGAAAAAGGAAATGGAGGGAATATGAGCAGAGTACTGCACTGCTAGTGTCTGCTACAGACAAATAATCTGTACTATATTTCGAGAGTTTTGGCTGCAAGAAGTAGCCACCTTGTGCGAGTAGGGAATATACATCAAAATCTTGGGAAAATTAGTTTACACATGTTCTAGATCAGCGCTTCTCAAATTTTGACATGCACAGGAATCACTGATGGTCTTGCTGAATCATAAGTGCTTGCTGAGGTCTAGGGAGGGGATAAAGATTC
>RJWT010016614.1:0-19753 GCA_004365215.1 Cuniculus paca | reverse complement strand
AAATGATGATGTCAGTAAGATAGTAACAATGGCAGTAGCCAAAATTTATTGCATAATTACTAGGCATGTGCTAGAAACTCTTGTGTACTTTACTGGGGTCTTATGTTTTAAATGAGAAGCTTTCCATTAATGACAAAACAAAATGGAAAATAAGTAGTAAATAAAGAGACTGAGATTTAAGAACTGGTAAATTAGATGCCCAACATACAACTAGCAGGGATTTGAACCCAAGCCTATTGCTGCGGTCTTATCAGTGATGATATCGGTTTTTTTTTTAATTGTCTTCATTGTGGACATTTCCAAGATGAGATTTTATATTTTGTTCCCATAGCTTCTGGTTATCAGAAAACATATGCTTTCCTTTATTAAAGAGTTTAGTCCAACTGATGTTGGTGTATTCCTTCCAACATTCTTCATCCTCATCTTTCCTTCTGGGGTCATTTCCTCTATGTCCTGGTTACTTTTCTCTCATTGCTGAGAGAAAAATACCCAATGCTCCAAATTAAGAAAGGAAGGGTTTATTTATTTAGCTCACAGTTTGTGGATGTTTCAGTCCATAATCAGCTGGCTCCAGGGCAAGGTGACAGAGCACAGGGACAAACAGTTCAAGGCAGCAGTAGACAGCAAAAGCAGCAAGAGCAAAAAAGTAGGGGAGCAAGCCTGTTTTCTCCCTTATATTGTAAGCTGGCTACCACCCGCTAGGGCGAGTGTAGCACTCACCCCATTGTACCTTCCTTTTGCCCAGTATGAGGATGTTTACAAAGGGAGGACCTGGACCCCTGCGGAGTTACTTAGTTAAACTTCTAAATTCACAATGACACAGTGTATCAGTCATTATACTCTGGTTCACTGTCTTCAACTTCATTAAAAGCAAGAGTTGGAACAGTTTTTTTAGGCTTACTTGACCTAAGTTTGATGGATATAGCTGATGCTTTCTTTGTTGTCTGATTACCTATGGCAAATCCAAATTTGGAGAGCTTTGTGGCTTTGTTGGGAGGTCTGCAGCTTCTTTAGCCGATCTCTTAGCGCTGCAGCTGGAACTTCTGCAACTGGAACTTTCCCTTCCATTACTCCAGCGGCTCCAGCTTGCTTCGACTTGTCAGGCTTCTCCTCTCCTTCCTTTCGGTCTGCCATTTTCCTGGTTTGTTTGTCTGTTTGTTTTTATTTTCTTAGTTTTTGAGACAGGGTCTTGCTTTGTAGTGCAGCCTGGCCTTGAATTATGTAGTCCAGGCTGACCTCAAACAAATGGCAGTACTCTTGCCTCAGCCTTCCAATGATACTCGTTTTAGGAAAGTAATTCTGAGACAGGATCAGTTACACCATGGCTTTTGAGTTGCAAGACTACTTAGGAAACTATCTAAAAAAGTTTAATCTCAAGACACTCAGAGGCTGAGGCAGAAAGACTGTTAAATTCAAACTCAGCCTGTCTCAAAATAAAAAAATTTAAAAAGGACTTGGTATGTGGCTTGGTACAAACGCTCTTAGTTCTATCCCCAGTACTGCCAAAGTGGCAGGGGGGCAGTTTAAAGAAATCCTTTTCTCTACCATCATGGTGTATATGCTTATCTTCTTGCCTCAGAATGTTTTCTCACAAGGTTTGCCAGAACAAGCAGTTCTTGGCTAAGAAACAAAAACACTGTCCCATTTCCAGAAGGATTCAGATGAAAACTGGTAGTAAAATCATGTATATCTCCAAGAAGAGACTTTGGAAAAGAACCAAGCTGAGGGCTGGAGATACAGCTCAGTGCCATAAGTGCCTGCCTAGCAAGGGTTAAAGTCCTGAGTTTGATTCCCAGTACAAAAAAAAAAAAGAACAACAACAAAAAAAAGAACCAGTTTGACTCTAAGGAATTGCACGTGAGATGACACACATATTTATAGTGTATCAAGCTAAAAAGATTACCACCATCCAGGCAGTTGGATGTATTGCATGGGGAACCTGATTTTTCTCTTTGTTTCTGTGTTCCACAGTAGCAGGTTGGTTCAGTAATAAATATGTGAAATGGGAAAAGGGGGAAAAGGTTTAGATGAAAGAAAATTGTCTTTTGGACTGAGACTAGAAAAGAGGGGATAGTTTCTAGATTAACCTTTCCTTAGTAACAGTTCTGTAAATGACTAAATTCACAAACCAGCTCATTAAAAACCTTTTTAATCCAAAATTTGCCCAGTTTGAATTATTAATGCCTTCATTATTTCATTTTTTGTTTACCTAGCTTCTGTGACTTGTAAGACATTTTGAACTTCAGTGAGAACACCTCTCCTGCTGTTGGTGCTTCTTAAGACACTAAAGCTGTAGTAATTCTCTAAAATCCCAAAGAGAAAGAACTTTTCTAGATTAGTTATGTCCCCTTGCTTTTTCCTTTAAAAACAAATACATACATATATACTGAACCCCAAGTATAGACTATAAAACTATACAGATATTAAAACTATAGAGATTTAAAATATATACAGTGCTGGGTGTGATGGCACACCCCTGTAATCTCAGAATTTGGGAGGCTGAAGCTGTAGTATCACTGCAAGTTCGAGGCCAACCTGTACTACATAATGAATTCAAGACCAGCCTGAAGTACATCATGTGAACCTGTCTCAAAAAGCAAAATAAAATATATGAAGACTGCCAGTATATTTGCTTTTTATATGGAGAGGTGATCCATAGAGTGTACCACAATAAAATGAAGGAAAACTGTGTATCCAGTAAAGTGGAATAGTTCTGAACCCTGAATACTTATTTATCACCAGTAGGAAAGTTTAAAAATAAGGATTCCTAAACTCAATTTCAGGTTCCAAGGATTGTGATTCAGTGGATTTGGGATAGAGAATTATCAAGGAAGCGTTCAGAGTCACTGACCCAGACAGGGATAACACTAAAAAGTACTTAATAACAACAAAAACTATTGCTAGGTATTGCTGTATACCTAGAGTCTAGAAAGTGCCTGTCATATAGTAAGCTCTCAGATAATGAATGAATGAATGAATGAATGAATGAATGAGTGAATGAATGAATACCAGAACCTTGCAGGTCACTAAAGTTAAAAAAAAAAAAAGAAAAAGACCACCCTACCTTGCTTTATTATTCATGGTAAATCATACCAAGTCACTTTTAAAAAGCCTCTTTACACAATCATAGTATATACCTTTGCACTCTGGTTAGCTAAGTATGTTGTTGCCATCCACCACAGGCAAATGCTATTAAAAGTAAAGGATATCTTTTTCAAATGGGAAGAGGACCAAGAGGTAGAGAAATGTGGGAGGGAAGGAAAGAGAAGGGAATGAAAAAAAGATTAAAGTACGTTATCTACATGTACCAACTCCACACTGAATGTAATCAGTATGCACCAATAAAAATTAAAAGAGTAAAATTTTTGCTTGGTGAGTGGTATGTGGAAGTTGTCAGCAGCAAATTTAATAGAAGATTTTATTGAGGGTTCTGGCTGTTTTAGCACCACTTATATTTGGTACATTATTTAAGTGACTTTAATGGGGGAAGATTCTTACTGTAATCTAGTCAAACTTTCCTAACACGCCCTAATTGTATTTAATAGACCTCAAGTTTTTTGTTTGATTGGGCTTTTCTCTCCCCTTATCCCATCTTCTTTATTCCTCAAGTAATAGAGAGGACGAGTCTTTTAGTGTATGTTATATTTCAGCATTGTAAATACTCTTTCTGTATAATTGGGGACCATTATGGGATTAATTCATATGGAAGTATTCTAGAACAAACATAGATGGCTGCTGGCAGAAAACTAAAATATGGCAAAATTACAATTATTTGAACTCCTTGGTCTGGAAATTATAAGTGGGGATGTTGGGACAAATCAGCCTTTTTGGTAACAGATTATCTTTAGTATAGAGTCTTTAAGTATCTGGGTTTTCCAGGATTTCTGTGATTTAGAATAGTCTAGAAATGTACGTTTTTATGTATACTATTTAAATCATCTTACTGGATATGCATATTTCTCCTGAAAATACTGGAGGAAAGTGGGATGGAAGCTGACACTAAATTTCAGAGTGAAGAAAGATTTGTACATAGCCTACCTAATTTGGGTAGATTGATTGAAGAGTGGTATTCCTGATTTCCACTGATATGTAGGCAGTGGTAAAGTCCAAGAAGATACACGAAGACCTACAAGAGGCCTTATAACTCTAGTGATTCAAGCTTGCATGTATGTATGTATGTATATATGTGTTTGTATGTGTGGTGCTAGGGCTGGAACCCAGGACCTTGAGTGTGCTGCTAGCTCTCTACCACTGAGATACAGCCCCAGCCCCAGACCTTGTACCTTTGCTTTAAAAAAAAAAAAAAATGCTTGGGGGTAAGGATGTATAGCTGAGTGCTTACCTAGCGCACTTGAGGTCCTGGGTTCAGTCTCTACCACCAAACAAACTGAAAAGGCACTCAGCTTGAAGGACTAGAAATTATTTTGTTAACATCTTGGATTAGCATTGAGTGAGACAACCTCTTGGTTTTGGAGATACTGTTGAGCAAGGAAATTGTTAATTAGAATAAATTTTTAGAATTCAGACATGTCCAACCAATAGCCCACTGGTCACTTGTCCTCTTTTTAAAAAAATTTTAATGTTATAAGACACATAAAGGAAATTTTGTTTTATATATATATATATATATTTTGTTGTTGTTGTTTTTGTTTTTTTAATGTGGAACAAGAAAATTCCTCCTCACTGCAGCCCAGGCAAATGCTTGTTTTAGATCATTTATTTTCAAATTTTAATATGCAGTTTAATTTATCTTAATATAACTTAATTATGTTTTAATTTATGCCATTAATATACATTCTAACAGCATTCATCAGTAGAGGGATTTGTTAAAAGTGCAGATTCATAATTTAGTAGATCTGGAGTATGATCTGAGAGTCTGCGTACCTAGGAAGTTTCCAGGTAGTTCAGGATTGCTGCTCTGTGGACTACCCTTTGAATTAACAGCTGTGTTTTAGGTAATTTTTTGGAACAACAGGAAATGATTAGGTTAAGAACATTAACATTGGACCAAAAAAATATTGTCTTACAATAGTTTACTTGAAAATAAGTTTAAATTCACATTCCTCTTTTACTTTATGTTGGTTTGGGAATGGTCAAGTTGAACAAGTTTGAGGCTTCATAAAATTTAAGTGTATAAAAAAATAAGATTAAACCAGAAGCTTTGGAGACCCCACAATAAATGTATTGCTCTTCTTTCTTGAGGAAATAAGGCTAAATCATAGACTACTATTAGAAGTTTTAGTTTTGAAAATTATAATTAGCAGTGTTCAATGTTGCTAAATAATTTGTTTGTTTGTTCAACAAAATTGAGCCTTTACTATATCCAAGGCACATTAGTCACTTTTTTTTTTCGGTGCTGGGAATCCTGACCCAGGGCCTCATACATGCTAGGCAAGTACCCTACCACTCTTTTAATGTAGTCTAGATGTTTTGTCATAGTATTACCTAGTAGTGGGCAACCAGATTTTTACTGGTTTCCTTGTAACCCTTATTTGTTAAGTCATTCAACAGATTTTGAACTGGTGTACATGCTAAAAATTAGAAAATCACGTTATTATGTTGATGAGTTGTCAGGTATCTCAGTAGTTTATTACCAGCCTAGTGATGTAGCTAAGTGGTAGAGAGCATGGCTAGTATGTCAGCCTGGCGAATGATCTATTTTTTTTAAATTGGGGGCTCTTACTCCATCAGACCAGTAAAAATTTAAGTTTGACAGTGCACAATATAGGCAAGGCTTTAGAATAACGAGAATTTGTATTGTTAGTTGAAAATGTAAGTTAAACCAATGATTTTTAAAAATGACTTGACATTATTTAGTAAAGATGAACATATTTGAAAACCCAGTAATTTCATTCCTAACTATATACAGTATTTTTTTTCTTCTCTTTTCTTTTCTTCCTTTTTCTTTCTTTCTTTCTTTTTTTTTTTTTTTCTTTGTCGTTGTTGTTGTTGTTTTTGTACCAGGGATCAAACTCATGACCTCACATTTGCCAGGCAGGTGCTGTGCCTCTGAGCTGTATCCCTGGCCCCTATAGTCTATATCCTGATTTGAAGAGTTTTTTTGTTGTTGCTTTTGGTGGGTTTTTGTTTATGCAGTATTATAGACTGTGCCTTCAGCCTTTGCACTTAGCTATCACCTCAGCTCTTTATTTTTTATTTTGAAATAAGATATTGCAAAATTGCCCAGGCTGGGTTTAAACTTTTAATCCTATTTACTCAACATCCCAGGATTTAAGAATATGCCACTCCTCCTGGTTTGGAAAGATTCTTGAAGTTGTACTCCAAGGGATGAATATACACTAGTGTTTGTTGCAGCATTATTATACTTGTTTAAAAATAAAAGCCTCTAGAGATAACTCAGATGTCTGTGTACTATAAAATACATAAAATATATTTTGGTATATTTATACAATGGAAACTTTGTTTAATCAGCAGTAAAAGTAAATGAACTATATACATTGTCAACCATGAATTTTCAGAACAACATATTGGAGCTTTTAAAAGTAAATCACAGCAAAATACATATAATAAGATTTGTTTATTTAGTTGGAAAACTAATCAGAGCCAGGCAGGGTGGCACATACCTGTAATCCCAGCACTTGGGAGGCTGAGACAGAAGGATCACCTGGAGTTAAAAGTCAATCTGAACTACAAAGTGAGTTCAAGGCCAGCCTGAACTGCATAGGGAAACCCTGTCTCAAAAAGACAAAGAGAAGAGAAGAGATGAGATTTGATTGTGATGACACATGCTTGTAATCCCAGCACTCTGAGAAACTCACGGAGAGAGATTGTATGTCGGAGCCCAGTCTGAGCACTTTAGGAACCTAGGAAGACCCTGTCACAAAATAATTTTTAAAAGGGCTAGGGATGTAGCTCAGTGCAAAAGGTACTTGAGTCTATTCCTAATACTGCAAAAAAAAAAAAAAAGTTTAAAACTAAATGTTGTATTTGTACAAAATTATGAAGACTACTCAAAGTGCAACAAAGTTAAGGATGGTAGTTGCTTCTTTAGGGCAGGAAGAAGTTACGTTATTTGCGTAAGGGAGAAGAACCCATAAGGGGCTTTGAAGATAGTGATAAATTTATTTCTTGAGATAGGTGGTTAGTGCATAGGTGTAGAAGCCTTTGGTTATTGTTAACTTGAAATACTCTTATGTCACTTATATGCTCTATGTGTTCTTTTTATAACTAAAAAGAAAGCCTAATCCAAATAGGTTAAAGGTTAGCTCTATTGTAACTTTACTTATTTTCATTTTAGTATAATTCCTTGAGTCATGAGAATTGGGTAGCATTTAAAGTAATAGGTGAAAAAAATGTATTAAAAGTAAAGTAACAGGTGAAGTTTTTGTGACACAATGTGAACATTTCTTTCATGTGTATCATAAAAAGTGGTTAAGAGTCTGCCGTTTAGTTGGGTAGGCAAATGACTAATACAAGGCTGTTAAGAAAAGAAATGGCTAGAGAAGAGCCAGGAAAGCTTTATGGAGTACATGGTAGTTAAGATAGATCTTTAGAGATGAACAGTTTATTGCGGGAGATCCATGAGGAGTCAACAACATTCTTTGATAAAGGAAAAACAGGTATAAAGGCATAGAAGCCTAAAAGTCCATGCAGTGTAGGAAATGCAGATATGTTAGGAGCCATACTTGAAGAGCCTTACCTAACGTGCTGTGGAGTTTGCTCTATGGGAATTGGGGTTTATCACTTAAGTTAGGGATCTTAGCTTCAGTATTATGTTTAAGGCTCTGTGCTAAGAGTAACTTTGAAGCTGTGTATGTATGTATACTCATGTGTTTTTTTTCCACTTACAGGCTGCTATATGGCAAGCACTAAACCACTATGCTTACCGAGATGCAGTTTTCCTTGCAGAACGACTGTACGCAGAAGGTTTGCAACTGTTCATTTGTATAGAGCCATAAATAAACAAAATATATGGAATCCTATCTTTTTTGTGTGTGTTACAAAATTTATTTATTTATTTATTTATTTTTTCTTTTTGGCGGCACCGGGGATTGAACTCATGACGTTGCACTTGCCAGGCAGGTACTTAGGCCACTGAGCTAGATCCCCAGCCCTTGCTTTTTTGAGACAAAGTCTCACTATGCCGTTCAGACTGGCCATGAGCTCACTTTGTAGCCCAGCCTGGTCTTGAACTCACAATGATCCTCCTGTCTCAGCCTCCCAAGTGCTGGGATTATAGGCGTGAGCCACCACGCCCGGTTTTTACAAAATTTATTTGTGTAAACATTCAGACACTTCTAAGTGGGTAAGATGATATGCAGACTCCTCTGCAAGGTACAACGGAAAATTGTGTCAGAGAGGGCAGGACACTGGGCACAGACAGGCAGTGGCACGATAACAGGAACCTATATGTCACTTTTTTTTGGTATTGGGGATCGAACTCACAACCTTGCGCTTACCAGGCAAGTGCTTGAGCCACTGACCTAAATCCCCAACCCCATGTTTTTCTTTATAATTAACACTAGTTTGTAAAAATGTTACCTTGTATCTTTGTGGCTACCTTCATGTTAAATTTAAAAACTGTAGAGTTGAGTTGGCTTTATAGACTATGACTTACTTTATCCTTTTTTTAATCTTTAGGATTTTCTGCCTGGGTTTTTCTTCCATTAGAACATACTCTGAAGCAAACTTCATGGAATTAGGTTCTATAATCGTGCTACAAAGAAGTGCTGTTTGGAATTACATTGACAAGCAAGGCAGAACTGAATCTTACCTTGATCAGAATTAGCATACAGGCAATTCTTAGGCTTATAAGGGAATTAGCATCCCTTAGTGTTGCCCTGAGGAGAATTGAGTTTAGTGTGGAGAATGAAGATTGTTGCAGCAAGGGTTTGAGGTTCCAGTGATTCAGAGAGATGAGAAGAAAATGACTTAAAAACAAAATATAATAGATTACCCTATTCCACTTCATTATGCAAAAGCAAAGTGTATTGTAATTTATTTAAATATATTTTCATTGATGCCTGGGCAACCCGCCTGTTCTGCTGTCTTATGTTTCTAGTATTAATTAATTAATTAATTAAAATTTTTTTTTTTTTGGCGGCACTGGGGATTGAACTCATGACCTTGCGCTTGCCGGGCAGGCGCTTAGACTGCTGAGCTAGATCCCCAGCCCTAGTATTAATTTTTAAAAATTGCTTATACAAAGAATGGTAGGACCAGGGGTGTAGCTCAGTGGTGGAGTGTTTGTCTAAAATGTTTACAAGGCCCTGGATTTGATCCTCAGCAAGCAAGAAAGAGGGAGGCGAGGGAGGTTGGTTCTATTCTACTAGAGTTAAACTCCTAAACATTGTAGATTATACATTTAGAATTCAGATGTTTAAATCTTCCCTTAAATTTGATGGCAGGATTCCTAGGGTAGTCCACATAAAGCTGTTTAATCCACATTCTGACTGAGCCTGATAGAATGCTTGATATTTGGAAAATTGCTTAGTATATTAATACCTCTCAGTATAGGACCTACCTATTTTAACTATTCCTGAGATCAAACTCAGGGCATCCTCCAGCCTCAGCCTCCGGAGTGTGCCACCATGTCCAACTAATTATATTTTATTTGTTTGTTTGTTTGCGTGTGTTTTTTTTGAGACAGGGTATTGCTATGTGCAGGCTGGCTTTGATTTCATTATGTAGCCCAGGCTGGCCTCAAATTTGTTGTGATCCTTCTGCCTCTACTTGCTGAGTGCTGGGATTACAGGTGTGTGCCACCATGCCCAAGGTAGTGCTCATTAACTATATATATATATATTTTTTTTTTGGTAGCACCAGGAATCGAACTCATGACCTCATGCTTGCCAGGCAGGCGCTTAGGCCACTGAGCTAAATCCCCAGCCATTAACTATGTTTTTATAAGAGAAATTTTTAATTTTAGTGCATTGACAACATACATTATCCTAGTTCAGTAATGATGGCAATATTCTTCCATTTATTGATTGCTTATTGCATACTAGGTGATCTGAGTACTTAGCATTGTTTTCTTAATTTTTAATAATTATACAAAATAGACATTTCTATTGTCATTTTATATCTAAGAAATTTGAGAATGGTGCCCCAAAACAGTGAATCTCTCAAATTACATTTTACCAAGTGTAGTAAATACCTGTTAACTCCTATGCCACTGATGATAATTCTTGTGTTTTGAGGAAAACATCCAGCAGGCTAAAGAAGTTGATGAGTATGATCTTCTGTAAGTTAAATTCTTGAAATAATTTTTCTGTCTCACTAATTCCTCACCATCCATATGTCTTTCTCCTAAGAGATTCATTGCTTGCCTGAAATTGTGATCTAAGAGAGAAAGAATAGCAGAATGACTAAGTGAGACTCTCAGCTGATACTCATTAGCTATTTGATTTTAGACAAGTAGTTATTTTGACCTTCATTTTCCTTATCCTTAAAAAAAAGGACAATATCTATTTAATAAGATAATTTCAAGGATTCCATAGTTTCTGGTACGTAAGAAACCCTTTTCAAGTTCTCTCCCACCCCTAGCTTATTCTAATACAGTGACTTTTCAGATTTTTTTTTAACTCAGTGATGTGTGCGGTCACTCTGTCTCCTTACCCCCCCAATCATATGATACCCAAAAAGTTTCAGATTTTGAAAAATCAGAGTTTTCATATTATGAATGTTCAACTAATAAACTTATGCAAATTTTCCACAATCCAAAAACCTGAAATCTTAAACTAGCGTTTTGGATAGGGAATATTCAACCTGTATACATAGAGATCAGCACTGTTTGTGATTTAATATATCCAGTGGAAAGTCTTAGAATGTAATGTACCATGCATACATAAAAGGGACTACTGTAGTTGATATAAGAACGTAAAAGATAAACTGGTTAATATAAGAACATAAAAGATAAACTAGTGGTGGTAACGCTAGTTTTCTCAGCACTGGGAGGCTGAGGCAGGAGGAATGTGAGTTTAAGGCCAGCCTAGATTGTATAGCAAGACCTTGTCTCAGTGAAGGGGGCAGGGTGGCTCAGTGTTTGTTCCCTGTTTAATTCTCATTACTTCAAAAGAAAAAAAAAAGATTCAATCTTACTCCATTTTAAAAGTGTACTTAATTTAGATTATAGAGCATCACGAAGACGGGATTTCTAAATAGTTTAAAAACATTGAAAGACTAATTCATGTTTGATAGAAATATATCTGGAAGATGCAAGGTTAAACCCTTCTTAATTATTTTGCACTTACATTCAAAAAGCTTCCACTTTTGTTGACTACCCTGATTATAAGAAGAGGAGCTTCACTGGTGGGAGGATTGAAAAGGGGAGGTTAAATTTTGACCTACAGGTTATGTACATGTTAGTAAAGCATAACAGTGGCCAGAAGTTAAACTGATTTTTAGAAACAATTGTTTATTAGTATAATAAACAGTTTTTAAAATTTAATTTGTAAGGCAACAGGTAAACTAGATCTTTGCAAAATCTAGATGAAATCGCTTTGTAACTCGTGAAATTAGCATTATAGTTCAGTGAAATTAATAATCTGTTCCTAACACAGTAGAGCTGTTTCATCATTTTTTTGTACCTGTAGCACTAATACTACTATACATCCACTAAATGTGCCAAAATTTCTTATTTACTGTGTTTTTTTTTAAATTATGTATTGTTTTTTACAAAAGTATTTCGTGGAAAATTTTAAGGTGGACAGGGGAAGAATTCTGTTGGGTTTTACTTGAATATGTATATGGCAAAAAGCTTACAAGAGTAAAACTTCAGTTTTTCTTTTATTCCAAATCTTGGAATGAAGCTAACTTTTCAGGAAAATGTGGCAAGTTTGTCTTGTACTATAGAACAATAGTTTTCAGGCAGGCATGGTGGCATATGCCTGCAATCTCAGCACTTAGGAAACTGAGACAGGAGGATTGGGGCAAGTTCAAGGCCAACCTGGGCTATATAATGTAGTGAGTTTGAGGCCAGTCTGGACAACGTGGTGAGATGCTGGCTCAAAAATAAATAAAGCAAAACAACAGTAGTTTTAGGGATATAGCTCAGCAGCACAGTGCTTGCCTGGCAAACATGAGGTCCTGAATTCGATTCCCAGTACCCCCCCGCCCCCAAAAAATAAAAGAGTAGCCCACATTTTAGGCAGGGCCTGGTGGCACATGCCTGTAATCCCAGCACTCGAGAGGCTGAGACAGGAGGATCGTTGCGAGTTCGAGACCAGCCTGGCCTACGAAGTGAGCTCAAGGTCAGCCTGAACGGCATAGTGAGACCCTGTCTCAAAAAAACAAGGCTGGGGATTTAGCGCAGTGGCATAAGCACCTTTCTGGCAAGTGCAAGGTCGTGAGTTCAATCCCTGGTGCTGGGAAAAAAAAAAAAAGGCACAGTAGTTTTCAAACTTTACCTTGCCCCAGAATCACCTGAAGAATTTCTTAAATATTATTGCTCCCCACTCCCAAAATTACGGATTTAGGGTTCTGAAGGAGAGCATAAGAATTTTCATTTTTTACAAATTTCCAAGTCATACTGTCACTGGGGTAGAGTCTTCACTTTGAAAACCACTTTCTTAGAATATTGATCAACCTTCTGGGATTATTACACATGGATTTGTGATTTATCCTTTTTCTTAAATCTCACTGTCACCTCAACTCTCATCTAGCTTTCTAACTTGGTTAGAAGATTGTTAAGATAGAAATAAAGTGATAGTTGGTTTGGAAGTCATGCAGGGTAAATAGGGAGGGAGCAATGCCACATTTCATTAGGAAAAGGGGGGAAATTTTCTAATGTAAAGAAAGAATAGGGCACAGATTATTGAATAACTCAATTCTTGGCATTGGAGAGCAATTTAATTAGTTGGTACTGTAAATATCAACTGAATGTTACAGTGATGTATGTACTCATAATGTAGTTTTGTTTTGCTTTGTTTTGGGGTTTTTTTGGGTTTTTTGGTTGTTTTGTTTTGTTTGTCTTTTTGAATCAGGGTCTCGCTATGCAGTTCAGGGTGGCCTTGAGCTCACTTTGTAGCCCAGGCTGGTCTTGAACTCACAACGATCCTCCTGCCTGAGCCTCCCAAGTGCTGGGATTACAGGCATGCACCACCATACCGAGCTTCTTCTTGCCTTTTTAAGACAAGGTTTCACTATGTAGTTCAGGGTGGCCTTGAACTCACTTTGTAGCCTAGGTTGGCTTCGAACTCAAGCAGTCTCCTGTCCTTAACCACAACACCTGGCTATTTTTTCATCTTGATTATAATTTAGTATGTATGCATATGATATTAGAAACTTTATCTGATCTTTTTAATGAGAAATTATTTCAAATTACTAATTAGTTATATTTAGCCTCAGTTTTTCTTTCTAGTGAAATTTGACTTCTATAGTCCCATAGGCTGTATTAGAAAAGTTCAGCCTAAAAACAAGATACTACTTTACTGGTAGTCAGTTTAAAAGGTAGAGGGGTGTATGTTTGCTTTTCTTAGGGATTTGTAGAGTACCATGGCTGTCTTCACTGTATTATTTTCTTGTTTCCTTGTAGAGATAAGATAATTAGGAACTGGGGAATTAACTTTTCTGTCAGCAACATACTTCTTTACAACTCAAATTTAAATCAATAATAATTATTTTAGATTAAATAATATGCATAATTTTTCATTGCTAAACTTTACTGCCAGATAAACTGGTTATCATTCATTGTGCTGAACAATAACCAATTTATTCTTTTTTTTTTTTTAAATATCTGTTCTTAGTACACTCAGAAGAAGCCTTGTTTTTACTGGCAACCTGTTATTACCGCTCAGGAAAGGCATACAAAGCATATAGACTCTTGAAAGGTCACAGTTGTACTACACCACAATGTAAATACCTGCTTGCAAAATGTTGCGTTGATCTCAGCAAGTAAGTAAAGTCTTTTCTGCATAATTTCTGGGTAATTTTGTTATACTTACATGTTATACTTACATGGAATTTTGGATGAAATTCTTCTGACAGATTAAATTCTGAGAATGATTCCCCTCTTTTTAGGTAGTTGAAATTTGTGTATTTTAGTAACATATGAAATGTTGACCTTGTAGCCCTGTACCATTATTTTTGTTATGAAGGTGTATCATTGTTACAGTGATAAATAGCCAAATTTAACTCTAGAGAAGCTCAGATTATAAATAGTTCATATCTGTTTTCCGAATTATTACAGACAATCATTTCCTTTCTTTTGCTGTTAGTGTTAAACCAGTTTGAATAAGCCTAAAAACTTAGCCTTATATTTAAGGATAATGTGTCTAGATAAGTGTATTTGTCTAATGACTGATGACCTTTTAATTAATGCTAGTTAAAATATCTGTGAGACTTCTGAGACGTGTATTATTAGATTATTTTAAATTGCAAAGATTTTAGTGTTGGATTCTTAAAGATATACTTTCGTATTTAATTTGCCAATTAGTCTCTTAAGCTGGTTTTTACATTGACATTCTTAGCCCATTTATATAAAAATGTAGTGCTAAGGATTGAATCTAGGACCTTGCACATGCTAAGCAAGTGTACTACCACTGAACTACATATCCAGCCTAAGCAATTACATCTTTTGAAGTCTTTCTGGGGTGAAACAAATAAAAATTACCTCGACAGTGAAAGAACATCTTCGGGATAGTCTGTGTACTTAAAGTTTTCAACTTTAAGTAGGAAACTTTTTGATTATATTTTTAATCAAAAACTTAAACCTAAAACTATCATCACTCTGATGTACTAAAAATACATAGTAAAATCAATTTTTTTCTTTTAGGAAATGTTTGTGATTTTCTATATCAAGAAAACATAATTGACAAAAAGTTGAGTACTATTCAGATTTCTTTCATAAAACCTAAAATGACTGAGACCATTAAGTATGCAATTTTTAATTAAAATATGTTAGTCTTAATTTGCTTGCACATTTCTATTTCAAGGATTAGTAGAGCTAAAGAGCACCATATGTGTTGGATAAAGAACCACATTTTTCCCCAATATAATTAACCATCTTCTATTTCTTTGCATTATAAATAATGTATATGTTGCTCAGACCTGCAGAAACTAACTTCAATGACCTCTCTTTTTAAAGACAAAAGTGAAGTTTTAAGATCAGCTTCCCAAATGATTCTAAGCACATGTTTTTCAGTATTGTAAAATTATTGTGAACTTACTTTTCCATCTCCATAATTGAATAAAGGATGTCTTCATGTGGTGCTTGTATTGTTTTTGTATTTTTTTTAATCTATAAATTTATATTTTAAAGACTTGCAGAAGGAGAACAGATCTTATCTGGTGGAGTGTTTAATAAGCAGAAAAGCCATGATGATATTGTTACTGAGTTTGGTGATTCAGCTTGCTTTACTCTTTCATTGTTGGGGCATGTATATTGGTAAGTAAAAAAAGAATTTCTTATATGAGAATATTTTGTAGTTTTAAATACCTGTTTTGATGAGTTATCAAATAAAACTGGACTGAGTAATACAAAATCTTCTGTTTCCATGAATCTGAACAGTAACAATTGTTACTGTCAGTTAAATTGTTAAGCCTGTTAAATAATAAAGACATTGATCCCATTTTTTATTCTGCACTTAACCTTAGTGATAATAGCTATAGCAGCACTGCCTAACAATTGAGTACATATAATGTTTATTTTTTATTTTGGATGAAAAGAGTCTTTATTGGTACCATAGCATACCTGTAATCCTAGTTATTCAGGGACCTAAGGCAAGAAGGTTGAAAGTTTGAGGCTAAAAGTTTGAGGCTACCCTAGGCAATTTAGTGACACCCTGTCTCAAAATAAAAAAGTAAAATAAAAAGGGCTGGTATATAATTTAGTGATAGAGTGCCCCTGGGTTCAATTCCCAGTACCATTAAAAGAAAAAAAGAAACAATCTTTCATTTGTAGAACAACTTTCAAAAGAAAGTAAATGTTTGAGGACTATAAGTTATTTTGGTTGAGTGATATATTACTGGAGGTGGTAAATTTGTGAAAGATGTCAAAATTTTCATAAGGGGAAAATGTTGCAGAAGTAATTGTTTAAAATACTCCTATGATGATGTGATAGTTACGTATACCTAAAATATATCAAGAAATGTAAATAATTTACTTATTTTTTTCCCCTTGAAATAAAATGGATTTGGAAAAAAAGAAAAAATAAATCACAAAAAAAATTGTTTAAAAGTACTATATTCTTTCAAAATATTGAAATGACACATTATAATATTCTTTGGTTAAAAGAATTGGGTCAGATGATAAAAAGCCATATGCAGGTAGGAAGATAAAAACTTAGAAATTAAACACACTTCTAAATAATTAATTAAACACACTCCTAAATAAGTTTCACAAGAAAAAAAAAAAAAAGCATTGTTTTTTTTGTTTTCCCGTCTTTTTGAAACAGGGTTTCACTGTGCAGTTCATGCTGGCCTTGAACTCAGTTTATAGCCCAGGCTGGCCTCAAACTTGCAGTAATCCTCCTCCCTCAGCCTCCAGAATGCTGGGATTACCATGTCTGGTGCAAAAATTTTTAAGTGTGTATATTGAAAATAATAATACAACATATTAAAACTGTGTTAGTCAGGTGTGGTAACACAGGCCTGTGATCCCAGTGCTTAGAAGCCAAGGCAGGAAAATCGCAAATGCAAGGCCAGCCTGGACTACATAGTAAGACCATGCCTCAAAACAAAGTCTCTAATGTAGTTAAAGCTGTCTTAGAGGAAAATTTACAGAACTGTATTTGTTTTGTTTTTTTTTTTGGTACCAGGGATCGAACTCACAATCTCGCTCTTGCCAGGCAGACGCTTACGCCACTGAGCTAAATCCCCGGCCCAGCACTGTATTCTTATATTATAAAAGAACAGTCTCAAATCAGTAACCCAGGCTTCCACTAAAGGAAACTAGAAAAAATCCAAAATAAACCCAAGCAAACAAAAAGAGTAAAGAGCAGAAATCAAGTCAGGTGTGGTGGTGCACTCCTGTAATCCTAGCACTCGAAAAGCTGAGGCAGGAGGATAGTTCAAGACCAGCCTGGGCTACATAGTGAGCCCAAGGCCAGCCTGAGCTGCATAGTGAGACCGTGTCTCAAAAAGACAAAAAAAAAAAAAAAAAAAGTAGAAATCAGTAAAATAGAAAACAGAAATAGTATAGAAAAATTACTGAAAATAGCTAATTCTTTTGAAAATATCACTAAAATTATTAAAACACCAAAATTGACTGGAGAGGAGTACTTATCCCAAGATTGAAAGAAGGAATTTCACTACTTGGAGACATTAAAAGAATTTGTGTGCTGGAAACTCAGAATGGCTCCATGCACACAAATTCACAACTTGGATGAACTGAACTAATTCCTCAAAACTCACATATTACTGCCAGGCTTGGTGGCATATGAGAGGCTGAAGCAGAAGAATCACTGCAAGTTGGAGGCCAGCCTGTGCAAATAGTGAGTTCAAGGCCAGCCTGAACTATATAGTGAGACCCTGTCTTTAAAAAAAAAAAATCACGTGTTACCAGAACATACCCAAGAAATAGTAATCTAAGTTAGATCTGACTAATTCTAAAATTATGAAAGATTTGTTTGGTTTTGCTTTGTCTGATGGTATGGACAACTATTGTGAAGATAGCAAGATATATTATGGTAGCCATTGCTGATTTCCTATTATCCTAGTTTGAAATTCTCTACCACTTTCACTGCTATGCTTTGATTGGCTTTATTCTGTTTTGTTTTGTTGGGTTTTAGTCTCTAAAATAAAATTTTAAAAAAATTATGAAAGAAAAAATTCTACCCCATTGTACTCATCTCTTCCCAAAAATAAGAGAAAAAATTGCTCCCTAACTTTTATGAGGTCAGCATCACTTTGATTTAAAAACCAAAGACTAAAATTGGGTGTGGTCATGCATGCTAGTAATCTCAGTACTCAAGAGGCCAAGACAGGAGTATTGCCATGAGTTCAAGGACAAACTGGGCTATAATAGTGAGATTAGTTCCTAGTGCTGAAAACAAACAAACAAACAAACCCCGCATTTTCTCAATAGTGAGATTAGTGAGGTGTAGGCCAGTCTGAACTACACAGTAAGACCCTGTCTGAGGGGCACGGGGCAAACACACAAGGGACCTGGGGGTGTACCTAAGTGGCAGAATGCTTACCTAGCATATGCAGCAGGCTCCAGGGTTTGATAATGGTATTAATAAATAAAAACCAAAGACTATTACCCCCATTATAGATCAATATTTGTTATAAACAGGCACAAAAATTCTCAACGAAGTATTAGCACATCAGAAGAACCTAGTGATACAAAAAAAATAATACAGTTCCTCAAAATATTTTAAAGAATTAATATACAACCCCAAGCTGAGGATGTAGTTCAGTGATAGCACATTTGCCTAGCATGCACAAGGCCCTGAGTACAATCCTCCGTACCTGCAAAAACAAAAGGAATTACCATGTGATCAGAATTGAAAATGTGTCTCATGGTCAACTGATTTTTTTTTACAAAAGTGGAAATTCTATGAAAAAGTAGTATCCTTTCCAACGAATGATGCTGTTGGACATGTACAGCCAAAAGAAATGAACTACAATCTAATCTTACACTTCATTACAAATTTAAATGATATATAAAACAGCAAATGAAGCCAGAATTCCCAGACATTGTATCTAAGACAGTACATGAAAGAAAAAACTTCATTAATGGTCTTTATCAAAATTAAAACTTTGCTTTGCAAAAGAAAATGAAAATACAAGTCTCAGACTGACAGAAAATAATTGTAAAGCACATGAACAACATATGTTGTATTAGAATATATAAAGAATTCAGTAAAAACAACTCAGAAAATGGGCAGAACACTTGGACATTTCCTCAAGGAGGATTGTATGGGTTGCAAATGAACAGATAAAAGATGCACCAAATCATTAGCCTTTAAGGAAAGATACATAAAAACCACCATGAGACACCACTGCACATCTATTAGAATGGCTCAGATAAAAACTATTGACATAAATTTTTTCCCATTCTGTAGGTTGTCTTTTCACTCTGTGGGTGATTTCCTTTGCTGTACAAAAACTTTTTAATAAGCTAAGATCCCAGTTGTTGATTCTTTGTGATAGTTCCTATACAATCACGGTTTTGTTCATAAAGTCTTTTCCTACACCTTACGTCTACCTTTTCATATCTACCTATGTCTACCTATTCCAGAGTTCTACCTATTCTATCTTCCATCAGATGTAATTTTTTTGTTTGTTTCTTTGTTTTGAGACAGGGTCTCACTATGCAGTTCAGGCTGGCTTTGAGCTCACTTTGTAGCCCAGGCTGGTCTTGAACTTACAATGATCCTCCTGCTTCAGCCTCCCAAGTTCTGGGATCATACGCATGCACCACCACACTTGGCAGATAAAATTTTTCTGTTGTAATATTTAGATCTTTGATCCCTTTTGACTTTAGCTTAGTGCATGGTGATAGACATGGGTCTTATTTTAGTATTCAGCATGTAGAAAGCCAGTTTTTCCAGCACCATTTACTAGTATCTAGAATATATGAAGAAAAAAATCCATCAGACCCTTCAGATTCAAAGATCCAATCCAAAAATGGGTATCTGAAGTGAATGGACACTTCTCAGGAGAAGAAGTACAAACGGCAAATAAGTATATGAAAAAATGTTCAACATCACTGGTCACTTGAGAAACACAAATTAAAACTATGCTGAGATTCCATCTTCCTCCAGAAAAATGGCTATTATCAAGAAAATAACTAATAACAAATGCTGACAGGGCTGTGGAGAAAAAGAAACATTTCTCCACTGGTGGT
>RJWT010016613.1:0-19755 GCA_004365215.1 Cuniculus paca | reverse complement strand
CCACCAGTGAGGTCAGTGGCTTCCACGCCCGGCTCCTGCAGCCTCGGGTTTTTGGTGAAAACTTTTCTCGGGAATGTGTGGGGGTGGGGGAGGACCCCGATTTAAAGCCCTGTTGGGAGGGGGGCATAGCAACAAGATTACAGCTGCTTCTTTCGAGGCAGAGTTTAAGAAGGTGCTAATCCACCGGGCGCTAATTGAGAGTTGTAGAAATGATATTCGCCTACAGTTCGGACAGAGCCACCGGGCCTGTCCCCCATCTCGCTCCGGCGCGGTGGGGTGCACGCTTCTTTCTTGCTCGCTTGAGAAGCACCAAGTGGGAGAAGGGGAACGCGAGGCGCCGCGCCATTTCCAGGGGTCCCGGAAAGTCGCGGTCCTGCGAAATCTGGCGCCCAGGCCGAGGCCCGGCGCCCGCGCCGCCTTCTCCTGCGCCCCGACCGGGGCTTCGCGTTCGGCCTCGCGATCGGGGCTGCAGGGCCGAGCTGCCAACCCGGGGCCGCGTTTGGGCTCCGGGAGACCCGAGGCCTCTCTGGGTCCGCCAGACCCCGCCGCCTTGCTCGCCGCGCGCCCCGCTCCAGCGCTCGCCCAGGGCCGGCGGTGACCCCCGGCACCTCCCCGAGTCGCGGGAGCCCAGCGTCCCCGTGGCGGCTGCGCTGCGGCCTCTCCGGACCGGCCGGGCCCCTTCCCGGCTCCGAGGACGCGCGGGCCGCTCCTGCGCCCTCCGCGCCCGCTCCGAGGGCGCCTTCGGAGGAACCGCGCCGCGTCCGGATCGTCGGCGCAATGCTCTCGGCCCTGTGCCGTGCGGCCGGCCGGACGGAAGGCCGCTTACCTACTTTCCTCCCCGGTTCTCTGGCCGCAACGGAAGGGCGCTGCGTCCGTGCCCGGGGCCGAGCCGGGGAGGGCGCGCGGGAAGGGCCACGCGCCCCACGCGGACCGCGGGCGCACGGCAGGCACGCGCGCGCTCAGCCCGGCCCGGCCCGGCCCCTGCCCCTCCCGGGCGCCTGGACCCGCGCGCGGCGGCTCGGTCAACAGAGGCACGTGGGGCCGGCGGGAGTGTTTGCGGAGGACTCTGGGGCCTTTCACAAGTGCCCCGACACACGAGCGCGTGTTTACTCGGCCCGGGCGCCGGCGGCCTCGCGCCGCGGCTTCCAGCGAGCGAGGCGAGAAGAAAGGGCCGGGCGGCGGCCAGGCGCGCCGAGTCCCGACCTCCTTCCGGCCTGGCCGCGCCTGCACGCCGGGAGGAGCGGCCGGCGGCGTCCCGGCTCCCGCGGGCCGGGCGGGCCGGGCGGGGGCGCGGGGGCACCGCGAGGGCTGCGGGACCCGCTCGGCGCGTGGCCGGCCGGGTGTGGGGGCGGGGCGGGCGCGGCTCGGGCCGAGGCCTCGGCGCTCTGAGCGCTCGAGTTCGCGGCGGCGGCGGCGGCGGGGCCGGGCGGTGCGGGGCCGGCGCGGAGCGGGACGGCGGCGGCGGCGGCGGCGGCGGCGGGGCGCAGCAAGTGTATTCATATTCAAACAAACGGACCAATTGCGCCGGGCGGGGAGCGGGAGCGGCCAATCGGCTGGCGCGAGGCCCCGGCGCTGCTTTGCATAAAGCAATATTTTGTGTGGGAGCGAGCGGCGCATTTGCATGTTGCGGAGTGATTAGTGGGTTTGAAAAGCGAACCGTGGCTCGGCCCCATTTCCCGCTCTGGTTGAGGCGCAGGAGGAAGTGTTTTGCTGGAGGATGATGACAGAGGTCAGGCTCCGCTAATGGGCCAGTGAGGAGCGTGGCGGCGAGGCCGGGCGCCGCGCACACACATAGCACACTGAGCACCACCGATCACTTAGGTGTGCTGGCCGCGGCCGCTTCCCCGCGCTCTTACCTCGCACGCCGCGGCCCTGACAGCCCGCTTCATTGTCACCCTGTCTCCCTCCCAGGGATCCCGGCGTTGCTCTCGCACTCCAGCCCTGCAGCAGCGTCCGTGGAGAAAACTCTCACGAGCGGCTCCCCGCGGGCACCGTGCTTGCCAACCGTTGTGGTCTTTAAGCAGCGGCGGCAGAAAAAATCCAAAAAGCAAACGAGCCACCAAAAATTCCCCAGTCCCACAAAAGTCTTGACAGGAGCTTTGGCCGCGCGCGAGCCAGGATGCCTCCTAAAGGTGAGTCGCCTCTTCCTTCTTTATCTGCTGGCCCTCGGCGAGGCTGGTCCCTGCCCGTGCCCCTCTGCGCGTCCCTCCCCTGCCCCGCCGGATCGAGAGGCCGAGAAGTTTCCCCGCCGGAGCCCAAACTTTCTCCCGCGTCCTGCAGCCCGCGTTCGGGGACTCCAGCCCGGGCGCGCAGCTTGGGGCGCGGGGCGTGGGCGCGCGGCGTGGGCGAGCTCGCGGGAGGCACCGAGGCTACAGCGCCGCTCTAAGGCCCGGCGTGCTCGAAGCTCTCGGGCCGGCGGCGAGGACGAAGGTGGCCGCGCCGTGCCTGGGCCCCGAGCGGCCTTGGAGATCGGCCGCTTTGTCCAGCGCGGGCCGCGGGCGCGCAAACCGGGGACCCGGAGCCGCGCGCGCCCCGGCTTTGTGCGGCTCGGCTGTGGCGCGGAGGAGTCCGGGCTCTCTTCGCCCGCAGGCATCTCGCCCGCGCCAGCCCCGGCCGAGCGATCGGTGAGGCGGCCACACGCGCGCTCGGGGACTCCGCAGCCAGCGCGCCGGGAACCGAGCCACCAGGCCCGGGCGGCGGCGGCGGAGGCGCGCGGCGAGGGACCTCGGGCCGGCGAGCCGGGACTGTCAGCTTTCTCAGGCCCAGGCGCTGCCTGCAGCACAACTTGAGCGCCGAGCTCGGACTTGGAAAGCGGGGCTCTGCGGGCTCCCCCTGCCCTGGCCCCCACCCTGCAAAACCGGGTGCACCCCGCCCTGGCGTCCTGCGCGGTGGGTATTTTTTCCCTTGTCTTCCTCTGACCGAACCGCCGGGGTTGCCATTTCAACAAGTTTGGCGCTGGAAAGGTGGATTGCTTTTTTTTTTTTTTTTTTTTGTACTCCGAATCCCGATTTTGTTTTTCTTTGTGTGGCCTTTTAAAAAAAATCTATATGAAGCCTTGGTTTTCCCCTCCTCCTCCGATCACCTCCTCTCCCTGCTAATTAGTTGGAGTAATTCGAGAGCTTTTGGATTCTAAGACCCCGGGAGGAAAAGTGTCTTTTCAAAGTTCATAAAGTTGTTGCCTCTTTCCCTCAGCAGATTTTCTCAGTCTCCCTGCGCCATAATAGCCCTGAATTTTAGCAAGTGTAATTGGGGGAAATGGAGTTGAATTTCAAGTGGAAATGCTTTTCTTTTTCGAGTGCTAAAACCTGGCCCTTCAGTCTTGAGTGATTTCTCGAAAGTTTAAAAACAAAGTAAATGTGGTTTCTTTCTTTCTTCCTTCCTCACCCACCCCAAAGCTCTCTAAGCCATTCTGGGTGTTTAGCTGGAGCTTGGGAAGGCTTGCAGAGGGGCAGAGACAGAAATGAAAGCAAAGCGCCTCTAAGTCTTGCCCTGCACTGAGGGAATAATAGTTTTGCTGCCGAGGACGTTAGGTTTTTTACAGCCTGTGACCTCTGCAGACATCTGAAGGCGATTTGATTAGTTGTTATCTTACTTGGCCCTGGAGAGTAAAACTTTGTCATCCTAATTGCTAATTACTCTCTGGCCCAGGGGCAGGAGGAGGGAAGGAGTGTTTTCCCCTTCACCCCTTGGGGCTGGGTTTTCAAAATTAATAAAAGCAACAGCGGCACTGGGGAGCTGAGGCCTGTGCGGGGACAGGGAGAAGGACAGTGGCCTTGGGGACCGCGGCCTGCGTGGCTTGGGAGGTTTCTGGACCCTCTTTCACTCTGGATGCGGCTCTGCGGCCCCATGAAGCCGCAGGAATCCCCAGGCTGGGCTGGGGGCTCGGGCTGCAGCCCGGTCAGGCCTCTGGGAGAACACAACTGCTTCCGGGTGTCCTGCCCCTCGCTTCCCGGGTTGCTTTTGCTTAAAGTGTTAACGATTACTTAAGTAATTAGATAGCTTCTTAGCCGAGAGCGGTGAGGAGGGAGCCTAACCGGAACTTGAAATGTTAGCACCTTCCCAGCTGCTTCGAAAATTAATCAGCAAGGCCTTTCAGGGATCCGCTGGAGAATTTTTTTAAAAAATGGCATCCAGAAAGTACCAGCCGGGCAGGGGGCATTGGTCTGTGCCGCTAGAAGCATGACCCAGGGACAGGAGTTCAGGAAGTTTCCCCCCTCCGAGGGAAACCCCACGCCTCCCTCCCACCTGCCGCGGGAGCAGGAGCCCCACACGGGGGAGGCACCCGCAGCCGCAGTTGGGTTTCCTCCTGCTCGGGGCAGGGCTGAGCTCGGCCTGGAGAGGTGGGAGGGAGGCGTTGGAGAGCCGAGCGGCGGGCGACGTCCCACTCCAGGCCAGCATCCACCAGGCCACGGTCGGATGCTGAATAAAAGTCCTTGGTGAGGTTTATTTTTTCTGGATTTAAGCTTTGCCCAGTTAGTTAAAAATTAGACCACGAACGGCTTCAAAGAGAAAAATGTGCTTCTGGAAACTCTCTGCAGCCAGGCGGGCAACCTTACAATCATCACAGGCAAAGGAGGGAAAAGAATAATTTTTAAAAAGCAGACAGAAATTACGCTGTGACTGTATTGTTATTTCTCCTCTTTTGGGGGGCGAACCTCTTGAATGGGCTCTTTATTGTCACCCTCCTTTCCCAATTGAGCTCCCCACAGCGCCCTTGTATCTTTTTACTGCCCCGAACAACTCACACCAGTAACACAATTACCCCGATATTTATAAAGAGAAATGATGTTTCCATTTTCTGCTCTCCCCATACCAGAAGGAGTTTGCAGGGGGAGGAGGGCAGGCTGCTGGAGGGCGAGGCTGGGGGACGGACGGCCCTGGTGCCCTGCTCCCCGCGAGTTGGCGAGTTGGCGCTTGGAAGCTGCGGGGGCCTGGGCTTTGCTCTGGGCCGGCGAGGAGAGGAGGACAGAACAGCAGCCATTGTTCGCGTCTGGAGGCTCAGCCGACCACGCTCACCCCCTCCTGTTTGTACTTTTTAAAGCCCAGCCGAGGTAGACAGCGTGTGTCACCGTGCAGGAGAGGGGCACAATCTAAACACCCGGAGTGCGGGAGTGCCAGAAGCGAGGCCAGGGAAGCTGGGGGGAGTGGACGGGGCTGTCCGGGAAGCCTTGAGGGTCCCAGACGAAGGGGTAAGCAGAGACCTGGGCTCGGGGGTCTGGGACCACTGAGGTGGCGGAAGTCCTCGTGGAAGGCGGGGTGCAGCCCCGCAGCCTTTCTCCAGCCTGCACCCGCGAGGTCGGGCGGCCGTGAAGTTCTCGTCGCGAGGTTCCCGTCCCTAGACTTGGAAACTTCAGGCCGCGTCCTCTTCCTCCCCTGCCTCTGGGCCCCTGCTCCTTCCCCACCTCCTCTTCGTTCAGTGCCCCCTCCCCTTCCCCTGGACCTTGATATTTCTGCAAAGCAGAACCCTCGTATGAAGATTCTCCAGTTCGCCCAGCCCAGCCCACAGCCTGCTTCTCCACAGGGCGGAGGTCCTGAGGGACGGACCGCCGGAAATGTGGGTGCACTGCTGAGAGCTGGGGTCCCTTGGAAGGGCCCGGTCCTGAAGCCTCTTTTGCCCCACTGGGGCTGGAGCTGGAGCTGTCCACCCCGCGCTTCCGCCCGCGGTCTCACCTGCCCTTCTCTTCCTGGTTCTGTCTTAGGGGGAAGACTTTAGGGGTGTGCAGATGTGCAGAGCCTCTTACTCGGAGAGCGGACAGACATCCCCAGTTTCAGGCAAGTTCTAAGATGTTGCCCTGGGCTGCAAAACCGAAAGAGTCCAGAGTGTTTCAGAATATTTCTGCATCAGGGTTCAGATAGAAGAAAAATTCAAAATCAGGTCTCTTGTTGGAAGGATCTGGCAGACCTCAGTGGGGAACATTGGGGTGTGTTATTTGACGCCCTGAGGAGCCCTTCGGCCTGCACTGGGGCCTGCACTGGAGGCAGAGGGAGATGACCCTCAGCTCCCCCAGCCTTTGAGCGGATCAGTTTCTAAAGAAGGTGGATTCCACTGCCGGGCCCAGGTCGCTGGGTGGGGCTTGGGCCTGCCTGGTGCAGCTCCGGGTTTAACTCCTGTTTTCCTGCTGACAGAGCCTCGCACTCCAGCCCCGAGGGAGCCCGAGGCCCGCAGCCAGTGCCAGCATGCAGAACAGTAAGTGCCAGGCTCGGGGCTGCCAGCGGGGGCTGGGGGGCGAGGCCAGGACCCTCCAGGAGGGCAGACAGGCTGGGCCTGCAGAGCTGGCTGCTTGGGTGGAGGCACCCCATCCCCCCAATCCCGTAACTCACACCCCGCCCGCCCCTGCCCGGGCTCTGACCCCAGAGAGGGGCCGGCGTGTGGGGCGGGGCGAGCTGGGAGCTGAGGCCCCTGGGCGCGGGGCTACAGTCCCCCGACAGGGTGGGGTGGGGGCTGTGGCCCGGCTTGGCGCCGGCCAGGCCTGCTGAGTGGAGTGGGGGTTGCCTGTGCCCAACCCGAAAAGGCCGGCCCTGCGCTGACGATGCCACCATGCTTCCTGGGTGCCCCTGTCCGACCCTTGGGCCCCAGCCCTGCTGCGCGTGTGCCATGCGGGCAGGCAGGAGCGGGTCTGAGTCAGCTTGGGAGGCTGCAGCCGTGCTGGGCCTGGGACTCTGCAGCCTGGAACCCAGCACCTGGGCAGGTGGACGCAGGGCGCGGAAAGTCGGCACAGGTGGCATCCCTGGCAGCCGGAGTCTCCTGGCTGAGCATGTGCGGCCCGCGGGCTTTGTGCTGCGGTTCCCGGTGTGCGCGGCGCGGAACCTCCAAATTGGCACCATATGTTTTCCTATTAGAGGCTTCGCGGTCGAATTCGAGGTGCATAATCATCGCCACTGGGCGAGTGTTCGCGTCCCCAGGGAGGGCCGCGATGATTGAGGCTTAACCTCGGGGCGGATCAGAGCGCGGCCTCACTGCCTTTTCAGCGCTGCAGAGGCGGTGGCTGGCTGGGGTGGCTCGCGCTCCACGGGCTGAGGCCTGGGTGGCAGCCACAGCCTGGGCATGGCGAGCTGGTGCCCTGGGCACAGGCGTCTGCAAAGCCCCTGTGGACTCTGTTCCCGGGAGGCCCCGGCCCCAGATGCAGCTTCCTGGGTAGCGCCAGGGACCAGGCCGGAGGCTCAGGAGCAAGGTGCAGCCTGCTGGCGGGAGGAGCACTGTCCCCGCCGTGTCCGGGCTGAGCCAGAGCCCCCAAACGCCTGTCACTTCTCATTGCGCTGAGGCCCCAGCCCCCCTCGCGGAGGACCCCCCCCCCCCCGGCCTGCAGCCTTGGGCTACCCTGGAACTGCGGCGCCCTGGAAGGGGAAAGGGGCGCAGTCCAGGCTTGTCTGAGTGATCTACAAATAGGGACGGAAAGGGTCGTTTTATCACGGTCCCGTTTGTCGTGACGATGCAATTTCCCGAGCGGAGCACTGTCACAAAGTGACAGGGCTGCCACCAGCGCCCCGACTGATCTTTTCAATTAGCCTTCCATGCATGATCCGGAGCGACTTCCGCCTATTTCCAGAAATTAAGCTCAAGCTTGACGTGCAGCTCGTTTTATTTTAAAGACAAATGTCAGAGAGGCTCATCATATTTCCCCCCTCTTCTATATTTGGAGCTTATTTATTGCTAAGAAGCTCAGGCTCCTGGAGTCAGTTTATCAGGAGGCTCCAAGGAGGAGCGAGGAGAGGCGCGGACGGGAGCTTCTCTTCCCGGGAGGGCTGCTCTAGACTCAGGCTGCAGGTTGGAGACTCTGAGGGCCGGCGCCTCCGTGCGCTGTGGTTTGGGGGAGCAGGCGCAGGGAGGGCTCCAGGGTCCCTGAGCTCAGACAATGGGAGGAGGCCTTGGGGTGCAGACAGAGGGGCCAGGCACTGGGCTGCGAGCTTCGCTGTTGCTCTTGTCTTGGGTTTTGCTGTGCCTGTCCTTGCCGAGGGCAGAGGGGACTTCAGCAGGGGAAGTGGAGGGGCAGTGGCCACGTGGGGACTCCGGGGCAGTGGACCCCTCTGCTGGGGCCCGGTCTGAGCGGGGGCTCATCAGGCGGCCTTGGGAGCACTGGGTCTCAAGCTGGGGCTCTCTGCTCCTCACCCTGCTTTTCAGTTCCTTCCCCTTCCCTTCTGTGAAAGAACAAAACAACCCAGCTGGCGCTGAGCTGCCTCGCCAGAGTTTAGGTGCTGAGGCCACCGCCACCACCGCTGGACTTTGGCCCCAAGGCTGGGGGCGTGGGGTGTTCGGGCTGCAGAGCCCCGAGGGTCGGGTGGGCGCGCTGGGCAGGTCCCAGCCTGTGGGGACGCCCCCAGCATCTCTGGGAGGAGAGTAGAGGGCAGCGGCTGCTGCTGGCGGGTGGCAGTGGGTCCAGGTGTCCCGCCCTGGACTCCTTGGCGTGTAGGCTCCGGGTGGGCTGCGTGCGGGGCTGGGTTGCCCTGCCCGGCTGGTGGTCCTGTTGTGGGGTTTTCTGGCTCCGCAGCAAGGCCCTGGGTGCTGAGGTTGGCACGGGTCAGCAGGGAGCTGAGGGTGCATCGTGGTTGTTTCTCTTTCTCTTTCTCTCTTCCTTTCTCCCCCCTCCTTCTCTTCTTTTCCTCCTCCTCCTCCTTTTCCTTCCTTCCTCCTCCTCTTCTTTCTCCTTCTCGTCCTCCTCCTTTTCTCTCCTCTCCTGTCCCTTGCCGTAGGTCACAGTGGTGTGAATCAGCTCGGTGGTGTCTTTGTCAACGGGCGGCCACTGCCGGACTCCACCCGGCAGAAGATCGTGGAACTCGCACACAGTGGGGCCCGGCCTTGCGACATCTCCCGAATTCTGCAGGTGATCCTCCCGGCCCCTGCCGGCTCCACTCTCAGCGCCCTCTCTTCATTTCCTCCTGCAAACGCTGCGATGCCGGACCCCACCTCACCCTGTCTTCCAGCTTTCCCTCTCTTCCGCTGTCCTCCCTTGTCTCTTTCAACCTGAGTCAGTTGCATAAGAGAATTCATCTGCTTCAGAAAAAAATGATGTGTGCATTAAAAAACACCCTTCCTCTTTCCATGTGGTAAAGCCCCATGGTGGTACCCGTTCAGGAGCTGCAGCGAGCTGAGGGCTGCCACTCAACAGGCGTACTGCCAGCCTCTCCGCCCCATCCTCTGCGGCCGAGAGGCGTCTGGTCCCCCACACTGATGCAGAGCACATGCTGATCTGCTCAGAGATGCGGCACTGCACCCTGGTGCACTTTTCCGCAGTTGGGCATATTTTTAATAAAAAAGTAAAAATCCAATTTATTTCCCCCCTTTGCTCATCAGAACATAACACCTCCTCAGAGCAAGGTCAGCACAAAAAAATTAAATTTAACTTCGTTTTGATGCATCTTCTGGCAGTGTTTAGGAAGAATTTTTTAAAAAAATTTTTAAAGATTCTTTTTTTAAGTGCAAAGATGTTGGAAAGTATCACCCTATTTGTAGTTTTTAGGGCTACCGATGTAATTTTAAGAAAGAAAAGAACCCTACAGTAAGCTCTCATACCATTGAAGGTATATTTTTGTGTTATAGACCCATGCAGATGCAAAAGTCCAAGTGCTGGACAATCAAAACGTAAGCTTGTCATTGTTTAATGCATACTTAAACAATTTTATTTTTGTCTTGAAATTATTAATAATGTGGTTTTCTGTCCACTTCCCCTATGCAGGTGTCCAACGGGTGTGTGAGTAAAATTCTGGGCAGGTATTACGAGACCGGCTCCATCCGACCCAGGGCCATCGGTGGCAGTAAGCCCAGAGTAGCAACTCCGGAAGTTGTGAGCAAAATAGCGCAGTACAAGCGGGAGTGCCCGTCCATCTTTGCCTGGGAAATCCGAGACAGGCTGCTGTCCGAGGGGGTCTGTACCAACGACAACATACCAAGTGTGAGTGCTGGCTGCTGCGCTCTGCCCACCCCCCTCTCCCGGCCTCCTCCCTCCAGTGACACTGGGGTGGCAGAGGGGGTCCCTGAGCGTTGCTGGCCATCTGGAAAATGGGGGTCAGTATGGGGAGTCTTTCCCTTCCAGCAACCCAGGGCAGGTGGGCACTTGTGCGCTGGGGAAAGGGGCTGGGATCAGGGGGAAAATGCAAATGAAAGGCATATCCCACCCCACACAGGGCACCTGTCTGCACCTCTGTCAGCTCAACACCCACCTCCCTGAAATAAAGCCATGTGCTGGGGGAAATCTGCACAGGTCTCACCTGTGACGGGAGTCTGCTCTAAGCGAGTCCCCGGGGCACCTAGGGGAGGCAAAGGAGCCCAGCCCCCTCTCCTCCCCACCTTGTTTCCTTGTCCAAGCGCATCTACTCACCTCGCCGGCATAGCTGGGGCGTTCTCCTGTGGAGAGCCGCTCTGCGCCAGCCAGCGAGGCAGGGACCTGGGGCGGCCACATCTTTTGGAGACGCTACCATTTGGTCTGATTTTGGTTCCTCTGCAGGTATCATCAATAAACAGAGTTCTTCGCAACCTGGCTAGCGAAAAGCAACAGATGGGCGCAGACGGCATGTATGATAAACTAAGGATGTTGAACGGGCAGACCGGAACCTGGGGCACCCGCCCGGGGTGGTACCCGGGGACTTCCGTCCCTGGGCAGCCCACGCAAGGTAAGGGCCAAGCAGCTGCCCCTCTCCACAGAGCCAGCCCCTCCTGGTTGCGGGTGTTAGGGGTGGACGGGGTGTAGGTGGCAGGGCTGGGCGTGTGAGGGCCTGGCACACAGCAGGAGTGGCACGAAGGTGGCAGGAGTGTGCATGTGTGTGGCTGTGGGTAGCAGATGTGTGCGTGTGTGACAGCGCGCACTCGGCTGCCACTCACATCTGATGTGCTAGTGCACGAGCCCCTGCTGCAGCAGTGTGACAAGTGAGCATGCTGACAGCCCTCGAGGTGAACACCACTGCGTCTGCTGCTGCTTTTCGCCCGCACTGGCACCTTGCCGGACTGGAGTTGGTGCCGGCAAGGGTGAGGGGCTGCAGCCAGCCAGCGCTCATGGGAGCTGGAGGCGGGGCATCGGCCACCGCCAGCCTGTCCTTGCCCTGCTCCTGTCCCCCTGCCCCGGGAAGTCTCACCTCTATGGGTGGCCACTGTCCCAGCCTGGAGGGGAGTCCTGAGGGTCCCAGGCCCTCGTGGTGGGGCAGGCCCCAGCGAGGTGGCTTGGTGCAGCCAGGAGGCAGTGGGCCGGAGATGGACTGCAGTGCGCTGTGCAGAGGCAGGAGATAGTGTGCGCGATAACACGGTTGGGTGACTCCCTCAGAGCACAGCGTAGTGGCCGGGACCCCAGGACCCCTGGGCTCTGTGTCCTGCACCCCACCAGCCAGCGAGGGAAGGGGAAGTCGGCAACAGTATGCGGAATATCTGGTACAAAGGATGCTTCTGTCACTCGCAAGAATTTGTTATGGGAACAATCCTGTCGCTCTGTAATTGCTCATTAGAGAACGTTTTGTTTCTCATTAAGGCGACATGAATAAGCGTCTAGTTGAAGGAGACAGCTGTAGAAATGTTCCACAAGAGACCTCTGGACACGATTCGGCATCAATTGCCAATTAGACACGTCCGTTTTAAGAGCAGCAGACAACGTAGGACGGACACTGGGAAGATAGGGGTCCAGCGCCCCCTCTTGCTTCCCAGCGTGGCCATGCGGCCCAGGAGGCCGCAGTGTCCGGGTGTGCAGTGTGCACAGCAGACCAGTGCAAGGATTCCCCGGGGACCTTCCCGCCGTCCTCTCCTGGGTGACCTGGGGAGGGCACAGGGCCAGGGCGGGCTGCGCCGGGCGGCTCAGGGTGCAGCCTCTTCCTCCTGCTGGGTTGGGCGGTTACATCTTCGGGGTCTGTGGTGACCTTGGGCCTGGGGGGTGGTGCTGGCTCAGGGCAGTGAACTTTGCCACCAGTGCCCCCTACCCTGGCACACGTGGGGACGTGGGGGACATGGACATGGTGTGCTCCAGGCCCCCCACACCCCCGCCCCGTGCTGCGATTTGGAGTTCAGCACTCCCAGGGGACAGATCCGGTCTCCGCCTGACCGGCCACAGCGGGCGGAGATGGTGACAGCTGCAGGGAGGACGCCCTCGGCCCAGTTGTGGGTCCGTCGAGCTGGGGATCCGCAGGGATGCGCTGTCCGGCCCTTGTCCCCAGGCCACTTTGGGACTAGGTCCCCTCCTTTGTCACCAGTCCCTGGAGGGTTCATCCCCGCCCCTCTTCCATCCCCGGAGGCCCCGAGTTTGATCTGCGCAGCCGGTAAGGTGCCGGCTATCTCTTCTTGCTTGCTTTCTGCCTCACTGATTGCGACACTAAGAAACCAAGGAATGATTTTATTTCCCAGCGTCTCCCCCTCCTCCTCCTCCTCGGCCTCCAGGACACAAATCCCATCCCCAGCTCTGGGGCACAGGGCCCGTGGGGTGCGGGTGCCCGTGCCTGTCCCCCACTTGGCCTTGGGGCTGGGCTGGGGAGCAGTGTCCAGTGTGTGTCTGAGAAGGTTGATGGGAGGGGAGACCCTGTAGGGGCCAAGAGGGCGCCCAGCCTGAGTGACCACTGTCACTACCTCTCTGGGGACAGCCGCTGCTTTCCAAGGCCTGGACCCCACCAAGATGCACGCTAGCCCTGCCTCTCCCTGCTGCCCCTGAACTGTACTTTTTAAAAGAAGATTTAAAATCTAGTTCCCCTTTCCCCATTGACATTTCCCCCTCCGGTGTCATGGTGAGCATGCGGAAGTGTGCGTGTGCATACACAAGTGTGTGCGCGTGGACCTAGGTCTCCCCTTTGCCCTCGGAGATGGCCCCCTCCGGCCAGGCTGTCCCAGGGTCTTCCTGGGGACCCAGCGCCCCCGCTGGATCTGTCCTCAAGGTGGCAGGAGCGGGAGCTCCCTAGGTGCAGCCCCCTCCCCCACAACCACAGGAAGTGGGGGTGCCCCGAAGCGTGGCACGGACAGTGGAGGCAGCAGCGCCCCAGGGAGAAGGCCTGGGCTCTTCCCACCTTTCCGGCCTCCGTCTTTCTCCCTCCATCTCCCCAGCACCCTCCAGCCCCCGCCCTGGGCCGTCCGGCCCCTGCACCAGCACCCCAGACGGCAGCACAGCCCCCAGCCCCAGGCAAGCCCTGGCCCCCTGCGTGGCCGGCACCTGTGCAGCAGGGAGGCCCCGTCTTCCTCCCTGGCTGGCCCCCTGGGCCCTTCACCCCCCATTGCTCCCCCACCCGTCCCCACCCGGCCAGCGCCTGCCTGGGAAGGCCCCTGCCCTGCGCGGACAGTGATTAATGAGAGCGGAGCAGAGGGGTTAACGCGCCCGCCGCGCCGCAAAGCCTGTTGACCGGCTTCTCCCAACACAATTGGCCGCTGCACGCCTCAAGAGAATCCTTTTGTTGTCTGCGCTCATTGTGGCCTCGAAATTCTGCCCACGAAAGTTTGCCAACGCTCCTGCCCAGGAGTTTAATAGTTTCCCTTACTCGCCGGGCTTTGTGCGCGCTGAAAAGCGGCCCGCGCTATTCAAGTGTTGGTGGTCATCTCAATAGATCTCCGAGGGCCCATATGGTGGCCAGTGCCGATGAATCCGCCTGTTTAAATGGGGGAGAAAGTTGGGGTTTTAAAACATTTCAGAGTTCCTGAAAGGGTCCCACTAGATCCGGTCACAATTCCCCGGGCTCTTTGAAGGCGCTGCCCATTGTGTCCCGGTTATAAATGATATTCCTGGCCCAGTGGATTCCCACCCTGCCGCCCTGCCCCTCCCCCACAGCTGCCCGGTGGTGTCCCCTGGGGGTGTCCCTCGGGGACTTCAGGACCCAGGGTCCAGCCCGCAGGGCCCGGAGTCCTTCCCCTACACAGGCACAGTGGGAGACGGACACAGCCCGAGCACTCATCTCGCCCTCCGACGGCCAAGGCAAACAATAAAACTTTCCCCTGTGTAATGATAGAAATCACATTAAAAGTAGTGGAGATGCCCTAATTAAAAACGTACCACTTCAGTGAGATGCCAAGGCCTCAGCTGCACCATAGCATGTGGAGCGAGTTAGTGAACTCTATTTCTTTTTTAAAATTACACGTTAAAAATTTAAAAGAAATCTTACTTTTCTCTGGTGCAACACATTACAAAGAATGGACAGTCCTTTTATCTAAATATAAAATTCCATTTTCAGCAATTATAGCCTGTTCTTGGTGATGATATAATTACAGCTGTGCTCGTAATAGGTGTCAAGGCGACGCACACTCATACAATAGTTGAATAAAACTGCAGAACAATGCAAGTACTTCTAAATTCACAACCTTTAAAATGAAATTGACTGTGCAGAATTCAAATAAAAACTAGATAAATATTTTTTTAAAAAGATTACAAGCTTGGTTTGGTTTCTTAATAGCATTTTCTACAAACCTATCAACATCTAATTGATTAGATGGGAATTACTGATTATAGATCAGCTGAAATCTTGCACATCACTCTTGTATTTTCCCAACACAGCCATAGGGAGAGACATTCCGGGGTTGGTGGGAAAGCACTTGGGAGTCGGGCTGCGTGGACGTTGGCGACTGTCCTGTCATCCAGAGAAATGCCACTTTGCCTTTGTGGAGAGTGAGGTCTCCGCTTGGTAAAAGCAGGGAGGACGGGAGTGGCAGCCAGGTGACCGGCCTGGCTGGCACTTTCCCGGAAGGACGCTGCCACCTGGCCGCCTTAGGGACGCCTGGCCACCCCGTCCCGCTCTCCGAGCCCCGGGCTGGCTGGGGTCCTTCCGGGCCGCTCACCGCGCTTCTTTCCGTCCAGATGGGTGCCAGCAGCAGGAAGGAGCGGGAGAGAACCCCAACTCCATCAGCTCCAACGGGGAGGACTCGGACGAGGCGCAGATGCGGCTGCAGCTGAAGCGGAAGCTGCAGCGGAACAGGACCTCCTTCACGCAGGAGCAGATCGAGGCCCTGGAGAAAGGTGACGGCCGGCGCGGCCCCAGGACAGGCTGGATATGCGGGCCCCTGCGCGCGGGGGGCTGGACCACGCTTTCCCTTCTGTCTTTCTCTTTTCCTCTGGGCGTCTTTTCCGGGTGTCTTCTGCCCCTTTCGTGCCCCACTAAATCAAGGGCAGCACGTGTGATTAGAAAGGGGAAGTGGTCCGGCTGTTCGGGCACAGAGCGTGCCTGGTGTCACTCCAAAGGCTCTGACCTGGTGCTGGCGCGCAAGGCTCACGGGGAGTGCAGGTGGCGGGAGCTGGTGGAGCCCTGGGGTGATGGCCGGGCCTGCACCTTCGCCCACTTCAGACCCCGCATGGTGCTGACTTCCTCTTGCAGAGTTTGAGAGAACCCACTACCCAGACGTGTTTGCCCGGGAGAGACTAGCGGCCAAGATAGACCTGCCCGAAGCCAGGATACAGGTACGGCCTGCGCTGGGAACGGCCTCCCGGCAGGAGCAGCGGGGGCCCCAGGCCGGGCTGGATGGGGCGGGCCCAGGGCTCCCTGAGGTGCGGCCTCCCGGCAGGGACAGCAGGGTCCCCAGGCCGGGCTGAGCAGCGCCCTCTCCTCCCCAGGTCTGGTTTTCTAACAGAAGGGCCAAGTGGAGGCGGGAGGAGAAGCTGAGGAACCAGCGGAGGCAGGCCGGCCACGCCCCCAGCCACGTCCCCATCAGCAGCAGCTTCAGCGCCAGTGTCTACCAGCCCGCCCCGCAGCCCGCCACCCCCGGTAACTGGCGCCCGTGCCCTGCACCCCGCGCCCGCGTCGTGGCCGGGCCGCGCCGCTCACTGCTCCTGCGTCTCTCCACAGTGTCCTCCTTCACGTCGGGCTCCATGCTGGGCCGGACGGACACGGCCCTCACCAACACGTACAGCGCGCTGCCCCCCATGCCGAGCTTCACCATGGCCAGCAGCCTGCCTATGCAGGTGAGCGGGCGCCGCCGGCCGCAGGCTGCAGAGGCAGATGGGCCCTGATGGCCAGCCGGGCCCTTAACAGAGAGGAACGGACACACCCTTGGACCTGCGTGGCCTGGCCCAGAGCGATGCAGCTGCCTGGCGGCTTGGAGCTGGCCCCCAGTGGAGCGACCCTCCAAACTCTGCCCCCAGCGTCTCTGCCGCTGGCACCCTCGTCCACCAGGCTGGCGCTGGGGACTGGGCGCGTGGGCGAACCAGAGGCGCTTGGTGGGCGGATTGTTGGTGTGGAAAAGAAAAGTCCACTTGGCTGGCGTGGCCAGGACAGTGGCTGTCCCAGCCTCCACATGGGTCAGGGAGAGGCGGCCAGCATGGGCCGCAGACACCCGGGGCAGCTCGCTGCTCATCTGTTCTCCTCCCGACGAGGTTTGCCGGGTTTCAGATCCAACAGCCGCCACGCGAGTGTCTTGGGCCCGGACCCGTCCGGAAGGCGCAGCTCCACACAGCCGTGCAGGGCTCTCTCCTCGCCCCAGTGCGCTCGGGCTGCGGCCCAGCAGCCTCCTTCCACTCGACGCTTGGCATCCCCTGCTCCAGGGAGGCCGTGATGTCCTGTGAATTGCATGTCCCGCATTTGAGAAAACAGCGGGGTGCAGCGGCTGGGGTGACTGCAGGCTGCTCTGCGGGGCTCAGAGTGGAGGGCTGCGGCAGAGCCTGGCTGGGGAGTGGGGCTGGTCTGTCTGTCTGTCTGTCCATCCACTGTCCATCTTGGTGACCAGCAGCACTAGCTGCTTTGCACAAGCTGGGTGGTCACCCCAAGACCCAGGTCACCCCAAGACTGGGCTTGTCCAATGCTCCCATGCGTGCATCGTGAGGCTGCTGCCCAGAGGGTCGCAGCAGGGCTCTCTGGCCTCTTGGGGCCGAGGAGGGGCTGTTACCCTGCATTGCCACGCTGAGCTCTTTGGGGAGTGGCACAGCTCCCTGGGCAAACCCCACGGCAGGGCTGGGCCAGGCCAGTCAGGAAAGGTGGTTCTGTTCCCTGCCGCTCTGGCCACGGTCCCCCGAGGTCATCACAGCTAGTGTTTCCCAGGAGCCTGGTCCTCGTGCCTGGGGGGACATTCTCCAGGCCCCCAGTGCCTCAGGCACTCTGCCCCAGTGCTTGGCATTCCCAGGAAAACCAGTTCTGCAGGGACAGGGGCTGCGGGAACTGGGTCACTGAGCCCCTGTCCACGCAGGAACAGCACGGCCATCGTACTAGACATTGAATGCAGAGAGCTTTCCGAGTTTGTTTTGTTTTGGTTTGTTTTTATTTGAGGCAGGGTCTCACTGGATACCTCAGGCTGGCTTTGAGCTCAGGGCAGTCCTCCTGCTTCAGCCTCCCCAGTGCTGGGATGGCAGGTGTGCACCACCACACCCAGCTCCAGCTTCTGGAAGCCCATGTGTGGGCAACTTGAGCACAGCTGTGGCCAGCAGAGCCCAGCCTTGAGGCAAAGCTCTTGGCACAGCTGGGGCCGAAGGCCAGGGGTGGCTTGTGCCGTGCTCTGAGGTGACCCAGGTCCTCCTCTCTCCTGCAGCCCCCCGTCCCCAGCCAGACCTCCTCGTACTCCTGCATGCTGCCCACCAGCCCATCAGTGAACGGGCGGAGCTACGACACCTACACGCCCCCGCACATGCAGACCCACATGAACAGCCAGCCCATGGGCACCTCGGGTGCCACATCCACAGGTGAGCCTCGGGGTGCCCTCGGGCTGCACGCGGCTGGCCCTTGCAGTAGCTTTTGCCAGCCCATCTCAAAGCTGACTCAGACCCTGCCGTGAGGGTGTGTTGGACTCTGCTGCTTTTGTCTCCGGGAAAAACTGATTAAAGAGGGAAACTGAGTCATGCCCTTTGGTAACCTGAGCCTATGTGCACCAGAAGGTACTTTTCCTTAGTGTGGTGAAGGAAGCTGACGGCTTCTCCATCGGGCTCCACTCCACCTCCCACAGGAAGCCTGATGCACATGCACATGGGAGCTTTGTGCTTTCCGTGTGGCTGGGCGCTAGGGACCCAGCAGCTCTGTCCCCACCGCATGCTGCCTTGTTTCTACCGTGCTGCTGTTTGAAAGATACTGCAGTATTTTTATTACTTTTATTTTTTTGAGGTGGAGTCTTGCTGTGTAGCCCAGGCTGATCTTGACCTCACTATGTAGCCCACACTCAATGCCTCTAACTCAATGGCGATCCTCCTGCCTCAGCCTCCCAAGTGCTGGGATGATAGGTGTGTGCCATGCCCAGCTTAGAAGAGTTGTGGGATCTTTAGAAATACAGTGAACCATGTTAGAAAGTATTGGAGATTTTGCAAAGCCTATGCATTCATCCTCCAGGCCTGTCCCTTGAAGACAGTTTCTTTCTTCTGTCTCCCCAGGTCTCATTTCTCCCGGCGTGTCGGTTCCAGTCCAGGTTCCTGGAAGTGAACCCGACATGTCTCAGTATTGGCCAAGATTACAGTAAAGAAAGAAAAGGAAATTGTGGTTCTCGGTCAGTGACTTTTGTGGCCACATAGGGCGCTTGGGAAAGGTAAAAGCAGGACGGAAAGGCGTCGAAGCACTTCCCCGCGCTGGCCCAGCTTCGCAGGAGACCTCTGCATACGAAGGCGTGATCTCAGTTGGAACAAATCTTCATTTTGGTATCCAAACCTTTATTCATTTTGGTGTATTATTTGTAAATGGGCATTTATATGTTATAACGAAAAACAAAAGAACAACGTAGACTGGATGGAGGTTTGACCTGGGTTGGTCATGAAGTTTAAAAAAAAAAGGAAACCCATGATCAACAGGATTTGCCACGGACTTAAGAGTTTTATCCAGATATATCGAGTCCTTCTACCCATCTGTTCATAGTTTATGGACCGATGCTCCACGTTTGTATCATTCCTTTGCATATGATTAAACCTGGAATGACATGCACTAGATTTATGTAAGAAATATGTTGGTTTTCCAAAGGTTAACAGATGAAGTTTATGTGAAAAAAAAAAAAAAAAAGGTAAGCTATAAATTCAAGGAAGAAAAAGTTGATAGCTAAAAGGTAGAGTGTGTCTTCGATATAATCCAATTTGTTTTATGTCAAAATGTAAGTATTTGTCTTCCCTAGAAATCCTCAGAATGATTTCTATAATAAAGTTAATTTCATTTATATTTGACAAGAATACTCTATAGATGTTTTATACACATTTTCATGCAATCATACATTTCTTTTTTGGCCAGCAAAAGTTAATTGTTCTTAGATATAGTTGTATTACTGTTCACAGTCCAATCATTTTGTGCATCTAGAATTCATTCTTAATCAATTAAAAGTGCTTGCGAGAGTTTTAAACTTAAGTGTTTTGAAGTTGTTCACAGCTACATATCAGAATTAACCATTGTTGATTGTAAAAACCATGCCAAAGCCTTTGTATTTCCTTTATTACACCATTTGCTTTTTAACCTTATAGTGTGGTGTTACAAGTTTTGTTTCCATGTTAGATCGCATTCCTTAAAGCAGTAATTCTCCCCGATTGCACAAGCTGGAGAAAATTCCCCTTGAAGTTATATGGCCCTGTGCCTCCCACACCCCACATAGCCCATGCTCCAAGTGGGACAGCTTCTGGGTGCCCTCCCATCCCAGGCCACCCCTCGCCTCCCCGGCAGAGGCACCTGACCCACTGGTGTCACCAGGACCTCCACCGGGGTCCAGCAGCGAGACCCTCCAGGAAGAGTGAGGGTGGCCGTCCCCACCGGGCCTTGCAGCTGCAGTGGCACCCATCAAGCCGGCTGGCGAGCGGTGATGGCCGTGAGGGTGGATATGGCACTCGGAGGCACCTGGAGTGGGGCACAGCTGCAGGCCACGCCGGGCTGTGTGTGTGGGGGGGTGTCCCTGCAGCTCAGACCCACCATGGTTAGCGTGGGGCCACCACTGCTGTCAAC
>RJWT010016612.1:0-19786 GCA_004365215.1 Cuniculus paca | reverse complement strand
ATATTAGTAATCAGTTCAAAATGTATTCCTATATGAAAACATTACATTACATATCTTAAATATCTAGAAATTTTGTTTGTCCACTATACCTGAAGAAAAATGGAAAAATTGAATTGAATTTTCTTTAAGTAGATTACCAAAGAGCAATTAAATTTCCAATAACTATACTATACATAAAACAAAATTTAACCTTTGATTTCATGTATTTCTTATTGTAAATAAATATATTTTTACTAAATTTCTGTTTATTCTTCTATTAATTTGTGGAACTACTTTTCTGTATCCTCAAATCTATGACATAAAACTTTTCTATTATAATTATACAATTATGTGTTATGTTCATAATAATTTTTAGATACTGTTGATATTAACTTCACTGGTAATCCTTTTTTTTCAACATTGGGAATTGGAAAATAACAGTACTTAAATACACAGGTGAGAGTTCTGGGAGAGGAACAAAAGCATCAGAGGTTGCTATCTGTTGAAATTGTTCCTACTGAGCAGTAGGTAGTTAAAAGTGATTGTTGCTAAGTAAATTACAATTGCCACTTTCCTAGAGACTAAATCTGTGTCACATCTAAACCTTGATTACTAATTTTATGAAATTCCTCCATACAAAGACTGGTTTTAGTTTGTTACGGTTGATACAGTGTGTCAGTTTGAGAACATTAGAAGTTTAACTGAGAGTCTCAGCAGGGAGCCAGGGTTCTTACTTTATAAATATCCCCATCCTGTGCAAGAGGAGAGCATAGACATTTTGTGAGTGCTATACTCGCCCTGGGGCTGAGTGTGGGGGTTGATACAGTGTGTCAGTTTGAGAACATTAGAAGTTTAACTGAGAGTCTCAGCAGGGAGCCAGGGTTCTTACTTTGTAAATATCCCTATCCTGTGCAAAAGGACAGCATAGACATTTTGTGAGTGCTATACTCGCCCTGGGGCTGAGTTGGGGGGGGTGCTATGTACAATATAAAGGAGAAGAGGCTTGTTTCCCCCTTTTGCTCTGGCTGCTGCCTTGAATTGTTGCCCCAGTGCCATGCCATGCCACTCTGTCTTGGAGTCAGTTGATTATGGACTGAAACCTTCACAAACAGTGAGCTAAATAAACCTTTCTTTCCTTCATTTTGGGTGTTGGATGTTTGTCCCAGTAATGAGAGAAAAGTAACCAAGACATAGTTCTAAGGACAGTTGGATTCAGCATAGTTCTGAAGCATTCAAACAATTCTCAAGGCAAGTGTTTAAGATCACTTACATGGTGTAAAGTCACTTTAAAAAAAAAAGGAACCTGAAACTTTGTGACAATGAAAATGGAATCTATGGAAGAGAGACATGGAGATAGGGGAATGGAAGGAGATGAGGAATTAAAACACAATATATATGTGCACTATGTTTGGAAACAAACTAAAAAATGGTTATTAGCATTAAGCTGTTGTCTCTTGTTTAGTTCCTTATCTGTTTAGTTCTCCTTGTCTTTATCCTATTTTTTTCTTTCTGGTACATTTCTGTCTATGTCTTACTTTACATTAGCCCATTTATTGACAATAAAGAAACGTCTCAATTATACTTTAAATTTCTAAAAACCCAATATGAAATTACTAGAAAATTTTAAAGATAATTACTCTGATTTTCTCATTAGACATAAATAAGAAGGAATCAGTCTTCTTCCAGTCAAGAGTGAATGAAATTTGAAGCAAGTTGCTTACTTACCTGGCATCCTTTTCTCACTTTCTCCTTCCTAGAGGACTAATATTAAACTCTAATATTAAATATTATTAAATATTAAACTAATATTAAACTCTGAACTCTGATTAGACTAACCCAACCTGTTCATGGAATCCTGCATAGCTGTCATTAAGCCATCATTATGATCTTGATATAATGATCACAATACTGATGGAAAGATTTCATTTTCTGAAGTTTCAAGGAAAGATTGTTTGCAATCATTTTGCCTAAAATAATATTTTGATTGTTTAATCCATAATCAAATAAAGATAAACAGTCAACTCAGAAGATGAAAAAGCAATTTTATATCGTCTAGTCAGATGTTACAGTGCTCCTCAATCTCATATACTAATATAATGAATACTTTATTCTGTTGTATGTTCAACTCACCCTGGTTTGAATGGATTAGGAACGTGAAACTGTCACCTGCACCTTCATTTTAGTTTTTGCTTCTTTTGGTGCACTACTATAGTGATTCTCTAGTGTTCATTTACTTACACTATTTAAAAACTGTTTTCTCTTTATGCCTTATTCTCCACTCTCCACAGTGTTCTCTGTTCTTCTTTATATGTTAGAGCCTGTAACTGACTTATTCTCAGTACTTGTATATTGATGGCTGTTCACCATGCAAATAGACATTTAGCAAAGCACAGTATATAAAATGCAAGAGAAAAGAATTAACATATTTCTTGAACTCATCTTATTTGATATTGTACTCAATAAGAAAAGAAATAACGGTAGATTCTTACTTACTTTTTATATGAATTTTAAGTATGTTGCTAGGTTTCGAGTGGAAAGTTCACTGTATTCATCCAATGTATCAGTTTTAAGAACAAAGTCTGAAGTACAATGTTTTAACTGCCAAAAACATAACAAAATAAAACAAAAGCCTCTAATGTCAATTTGAAGACTTTAAAGCAAGAGAGCTAAAAAATGTATACACACTTTAGGAAACAAAATAATATGATGTATTTTCAACAGATGATGCTACCCCCTTATGGGAAATCCTAGAGTATGTCATATATCAAACAAAACCCACTGCAGTGTTGGCCCTTAGACAAGAAATTGAAAATGTATATGCAGCAATCTCAGTGACCAAGGTTACCCATGCAGTAGTTCACTGTACTAATAAATGTCTGGAAGCAAAAAGCCACCACCCTGAGCACCTCTTGTAATTGTAGAGGCAAAATATAACTTGTATTAATATCATTAAGTCTCAATAAATTTAGTATTAGAATATTTATATGAGTTTTTCTTTTCCTGAAGTGTGTATACATAAATAATGTATTTAAATATCCGATGCAATATTTGCACTTTCAGAAATTCTTCCTGAGGAAATAATTCAAATTCTTATCAAAATAATTCTTGTCATAGTATTGCTTATAAATGTAGCTATTAGGAGCAAATGACATCAAATTTTATTTTTTAGTAATAGTATGTGAGCTTACTTGGCCTAATCTACTATTGGAGGCACTAAATTACAGATGCAAACCAAACTCCTGTGCGCTAAAGATCATAGATTCCAGAGGAAGAAAAAGGACATACATAATATAAAAGAAACATGTAATTAAGAATATCTAGCTCTATATTTTATTCAAATTTTTACATATATACTACCTTTGTTCCTTGTAATTTTCATTCACAAATCTTTGTTAATGTTGAAAATTTGCAGTTCTTTGGTTTTGTTTATATTTTTGCATAGAGGAAGTTATTAATTTATCTTTTCTTTTATTCTGTGTTGTTTGTTCATATTTAGTTGACCAGAGAAAATTACTTGAAGTCATGTTCCAGTCTAATCATAGTATAATGCAAAAATGTAGAGTTTAATTCTTAGGGAGAAGACTGGTAGACTCAGACATTCAATTTTGTAAATTTTAACTGACCTTTACTACTTAAAATATTATGTTGATTTATCCATGCTTAAAAATAAAATATTTGTAGGATTTTCCTTATAGAATTTTTGGAAAAATTAAATAATCATCTATGTATATCTATGAAAGAATTGCTATATGTGGTGAATGTCATCCTTTTCATAATTTTCTTCCTTTCCTTTCAAATCTCCTTTATCATTTTCTCTCCTTCCTCCCCTTCCACATTTTCTGTCCTCTTCATCATTTATTTTTTAATTATTATTATTATTATTCTATTATTGCCAATATTGCCAGTATTTCACGTCTCACAAGATGCAGGAATCTAATGTATTCATTGTGTATTTTTTTTACCTGTATTTAGCTCTACCAAAAACAAACTGTTACAATTTTTAGTTTTCAAAGAAGAGAGACAACGGGATGTAAGATTATCTGTATTGAAGAAGACACCTTGCAGCGTGCTCCTTCAGTCTGTATCTGTCTCAAACATAAGAATGAGTTCACTGTCTGAAGTTAATAGCAGGCTTCCCTAACTGAGAATTTAGCTTCCAGGGTTCAGATTATACTTTCAGAAGAGCCTGCAGTGATACAGTGACACTGCTCTCATCTCCGGCACAGAGAAAATGACTTTATTCCTGTTACTTCATTCTCCCAGTGTCTCTTTCCTTGTCTTTTCTTAACTTCAGTTCTTATTTTTATTTCTTTAAGAACCACTCTTATCACTCATTTAAAATCTTCCTATTAACTCCTACAATTTAAATTGTATGCAAATTGTCCTTATTATGAACCATTTCATAAAATTTTACTAATTCATCTCTTAGTATTTCATGGTATTTCAAATGTAGAACCACAAGCCAAAAAGAGTTTGCATATTTCCAAAATATCTAACTCTTTCAGACTTAATAATTAGTACGTAGTTCCTATTTAACATACAATTCAAGTCATTCTGATCTGAGATGATAAAGAAAAATTATATATATATATATCCATATAAAGTATCCTTTGTAAAAACTTTAATAGTACATGATATTTATTATCAAGCTGATTGTATATTCCATTTTCTTTATTGTGTGTCAACTACTGGTTTTACAAATGTATTTTCTGGATAGCTTATTTATTTATTTATTTATTTATTTATTTATTTTTGTACCAGGAATCAAACTCAAACCTCACACTTGCTAAGCAGGCACCGTGCCACTGAGCTATATCACTTAACCCTGCATAGAAGATATATTTTAATGACTGATTCTGGCTTAATTTATTTAATAATTATTCTGTTAATTCTGTTTTAATTCCCATACTTCATCTGTTTAATATATATGTTTCATCCAATGTTCATTTTGTATAAATTATCAGAAGAAATATTCCTACAGTACATATTTTGGATGTGAAATACAACTCTCCTTGTGATGTCTTTTAGAGTAAAATGACAGTGCTAATTTATTCAAGTCAGAGAGACAGACGTTATCTTAACAGGGATGCGTGATATTTATGTCATTATTCATCAAAGAATAAGAGACAGCATCGAGTAAATAATATCATGTGAGCATCCACATTAACAAGAAAGGGCTCGACCTTAACGCTTTGCTGAAGACTGGCCTGTCTTCCTTCGCTCTTTCTGAGAAATTCACAGAAATATCTATTCCTTTGTAAAATATTATTCCTTTCGCACTTTATGTCTGTGGAAACAAATTAAAGAACACGAGATGTACTATAAATAAAAAATTAGCAGGCAGCCCTCTTGAAAACCCAAGCTGCATGCGGAGATAAAACTGAAGAATCGTACAACCACCTAATTAAAATATCTATTCAGAAAAGGCAGACCTGTTTTTAAAGCGCACACTTATTTTAGAAAATTTTATACTAGCTACTATTTTTCTTATAAAATTCATATTAACTTCAGAAATTTCCTGAAGTATAGCGTGTATAACAGAATATTACAAAATACATGAAAGGAAGATTAAGTAAAAGAGATATTCACACGTTATTTTTCTACGGTTCTCTTCTAATCTGGGTTATTTTTATTTCATTTCTTTTTATTCATTGCACAGACTTGTTTTTAGGAATGGCAGGGAGATAATGCCACTAGTTTGGCAAGGGCAATAATTATAATCTATTGATTTTTAAACTGGCATGAAAATGATACTACTCTTCCAAAGTTATGACAAAATAACCATAATTCATTCCCCACGTGTATAAAAACAGACATATTTATGAATAATAAATTTAATGTTATTGAAATTGTAGAGAATGTATTGAATTTAATGTGATGAAGATAGTACTCTCATACAATAAAAGGCAGATATTTTTGTTTTAATTTCTCCAATGAGGGAATATCTAAAAAGGTGATTACTAAATTGACTGCAACTGGAAAGACAACTTTCTTGAGAACTGAAACTGAAAGACTGGAGACATAGCTGGGTGGTATATTGCTTGCTTAGCAAGTGGTACTACATCTTTAATTCCCAGTACTATAAAATAAAAAAAGAAAGAAATATAAATTGTGTTAATGGATATGTAGATGATTGTGTTAGAGCAAACTGAAATGTGAGCGTGTCAGCTAAGGCCTGTAAGTACCAAGGTCACAGATTAATTGGGCTTTTACCTGTACATCCTGAAATCAGTTGTGTTTCTCTATAAAAGAGGCAGTGAGGTGTCACTTGTGGCCACTACTTAGTGGCCTGACAACATGGAAATATTCCTTGAGTGCTTTATAGAAGTTATCCAATCTGCCGAAGACTAATTAAAAGCAGATATGTGTGAGTTGTTAAAGTTCTGACCCAATAGTCTTTTTCCACTAAGTAATCTTCTGAATCCTTATTGCTCAGGGGGCCTTGATATTTGCATTACCATTTTGTTCTTCAGTTGCTACTGATCCAACTTCAACAGAGTGAAAATGAATGTCATTCTGCCTTTGAAGCTTTGAAAGTTAATTTGTTTTTAAACTTTATACTCCAACTCCATGAACCAGCAGTGTCAAAAATAAATACATATTACCTATTCTTGGGGACAGATTCAGCTCACCAATTCTGTACATAGACAAACACTATAAAGCCTCAGAAAAACAGGCTTCTCCATTTATTTCTACATGTGTCAAATGAAAAAATCGTAAAATTTGATCATATAAAGATTTCAAAAACAAAATTGTTTTGGCATTGTATAAACAAAATGAAAATGTCTTTTAAAACCAATTGAATGATATTTAAAATTTTAAAATATGCTAATTTGACCAAGGTTTAATTTGTATTTTAGAAGCAATTGTATACTAAACTGCTTGTTTAGATTATCTTTTTATGTAGTTGAGCTAAAGGAAGCATAATAAATGTGTGTAACAAAAAAAACAATTCTCATGACCACAAAAATATGGTTAAACTTAAATGTAAAGCAAGCAATTTTTTATTACTGATAATCATTAGCAGTACAAAAATTCCTATGAAGTCTTTGCATCGTTTCAACTGAACATTTCACTATCATTAAATCATCTAAGAACTTGTTTTATTTATATAACTTGATGTAAAATTATGGTGATCATTAGATTATTTTTCAAATACAATGAAAATCAGCATAAATCACTGATCATGTAAGAATTCAACACATTTATAATATCTATATTTTAATTTAAAATGAAAGTTCACATCTCAAAATATTCTTTAGAATAAAATAATTTTCATCAAATTAACTTCTGCTAATAAATTTTATTATTAATATTCTATTTTTGATAATTTATTTCTCTATAAATATAAATAAAAATTATTTGTCTGTAAAGAATAAACAAAATAATTCTCAATTCATAATAACCACTTTATCATATATTATAATTCATAGAAGTCCATCAAATATAATTTCAATACTAGATTTAATAAATATTCTATAAGTTTTTTGTATTTGCTGTAAACACTAATATCATTCAGAAAGAAGTTAGCATATGTCTTGTTAACATAGTTTTCAAAGTGTTATCCTTGCAAAGTATTCATCCATTCTTTATTCTTTTATACTCCAAACAGATCTTGAATACCTATTAAATATCAGACATCAGTCTAGGTAGCATAACTTCAGCAATTAAAATAAGGATCCTGAGTTTTATCAGCCCTATTTTGTAGGAGTTTAAGACAAATAATGAGCATGTAGAATGTCAACTAATGCTGACCGTCTTAAGGCAAAAGATCTGGAAATTGGAAAAAAATAAACATATAGATTAAAATTGATATTTTATTTGTGGTTAAGGAAGTTGTCTTTGATAGAAATAATACTTTTATTTGACTAGGAAAAATATAATTTAAAGACACATTAGCTATAAAATGGAATTGCAGTGGTGAGGAATTGGACGGTATGAAGTAAGTGATATGTCAAAGAACAAGGGAATTGTAAATGTGTGGAGTAGCTTCACACTGGAATGAAGTATGCAAGAAAAGGCTTCCCCCATCCTACACAGGATTGAGCTTTAATCCTTGTTTGACAGGACATGGCCATGGCTCATTGGATGGCGAAAACATCACTCTGTTACCACCCCTGTAGAGTTTGCTGGAAATCATCTTCAGGAGTTTGAGGAATGCTGTTTACTCAAAGAAGACTCACCAGAAGCCCCGCATTACAGAGTCAAGTTAGCAGAGTTGTGAAGAAATTGTGATTGCCTCATGGTGCTGGCTACCCAGTTGGTGGTGAGGAGATGTTGCGGATCTGCTTCTGCATGCAGCAAAACAGACACAGGAAACATGCCAGCTCCGGGAAGCAGGCTGCAGAGAACACTGAAGTGGGAAGCACACTCTTTCCTCCTGCCATTTCTTCCCAGTAACCTCTAGAGAGCTTAACGTTATGCCAGGTAGAAAAAAATATTTACAGAACAGAGATACATATTCACAGGTCAGGAAATAAACAAGGGTTTGAAGCTTAGAGAAACAAATAACTGACATCCAGAGGAGACTCAAGAGAAGCTTTTCTAATAAAGTGAAAAACCTGAAGGAAAAAGAATGGAGTTCCCACAAATATCTCAGAAAGGAGCATTCCAGGGAGATGAAACAAGTCCAAATGGTTTACAACAGAGCCCACCCCCAGGGACATTGCAAAAATGCCAGTTTCTCTGGACCAAGTAAAGGGAATAAGAAAAATTAGAACATGAGGACTGTGCAGTAGCAGCAGCAAAACATAAGTTTAAATTAAGGTGATGTTGCTTACTTTCCCTGGAAAGAGAATAATTCAATGGTTTTAATAGGAAATTGATTATGATTTTATGTCTTTTGATAAAGATATAGCTCTGGTTACTTTGTTGAATATCGACACTATAACTGAAGAGAAAAAAGGACACAGACTTTAAATCATAGTAATCTAAGGAGAATTGCTGATTACCTGGACAAGAATGTTTCTGGCAAAAATGATAGTCAATTGTCAATGCTTCAGCACAAGCATGCACACACAAATGGCCACAATCCAAAAAGCAAAACAAATTGATATCAACACAGGTATAAAATGTTATTGTGCTTTATAAAATAAAACAAGGTTTAAAGACAATTCTAAATTTTGTTTTTTTAAATAATTTTTTTATTTTAAAGAGAATAAAACAGAATAAAGCCAATCAAAACAAAACAGTGTAAGTGACACAGGATTTCAAAACCAGATAATGGGAAATCAACAATGCCTCTTGTTGTCTTCAAAATAGCTGCCCATACCATCAGACATAGGAAAATCAAACAAATCAGAACAGAATAGAACCAATAAAAACAAAACAGTGATCATAATAAAGGACTTCAAAACAAGATTAGTAAATCCAAAGTACAATAAAATCAAGCAAAATAAAACCAAACGAAACCAAACAATTAAGATGATACAAGACTTTTAAAATATGATAATAGGGAATTAACAATGGCTACCACATTCAGAAGGAGATCCCTCATAGATGTTATATTGTGTATTGTTATCCTCTAAATAGATGATCAGACCACCAGCTTTAGGACTGCAAAGTCAATGAAACACTAAACACTGTAAGCATTAAATTGTATTTCACTTCAATAGCTAACATCTCAGCCTGTGTTTCTCCAGATCAGCCAGTTACTTATGAGATGGTAGGGGACTTTGTCTCTTCTTGTCTCCCAGTCTAGTGCAAGAAAGGGCTGGCATCTCATTCTCCTCTCCACAGCCTGAGACAGATGCCAGCTCAAAGGAAGGGGCTGACATCTGGTTCTCCTCTCCATGGTGAAAATTTTACAATTTGATGCTAGAATTATCATTTCTAACTTTGAAAAGACTATGGGAGGACCATGTTTTGAATGAAAATCAGGAATTTTCTTTTAGTTATTTCATGTTTGTGATCAAATTACTTGAGCATTTCTATTATACGGTATTTACCAGAAAACTGTGAAAGAATGGCAAATGTTTGAGAATACTACATATGAAGTTGTTTTAAAGTACTCCAAAGAATAATGTATCATCAATGGTAACAGTACAACTAGAAGTGACAATATGATTTCTAATGAGAACATTTAGGTTAATCAATATAAAAGAAAAGGGCCAGCAATTTAGCTCAGTGGTGATATATATATATATATATATATATATTGATATATAATATATATATATTGCAAAACAAGCAGAAAAATAAATCAAGGTAGAAATGAATGAGGAAAATGTATTATGAAGATAATGGTCAATTGTGATAAATGATTCTGTTAGGTTCAGTAAGACTTGTAATGATTATTGACCACCAGATTCACCAACATTATAATTATAGGCAACGTCCTGTAGAACATTTTTTGGACATGAATGAGTAAAAGAATGATTTCAGGTAAATCCTAGAAAGAATATTATATTGGTGACAACAATTCAGAAGTATTTTGCAGAGTTTAACTATAGATAAGGAAAGCAGAGATTTGGGGGGTCAAAGATCTTTTCTTTAACCTTCATTTTATTTTCTAAATTTTAATATAGGAAGTATGATTATATATATAAATACTGATGGAAATGATTGAATAGAACAAAACACATGATTTGGGAAAGGAGAAAAAACCATAATGATGTGTCATATAAAATGGAATTTTATGGACTCAAGTGATAAAACAAGATTTTAAGAAATTCCATTGTTTTCACTGGTACAAGATGTTTGAGAAATGGATTGTAATGTGAGTACATCTGAGATAGACAGGAGTGAATGGTGTGATTAAACAAAAGTTGCAGAGTAGCACTAGAGAGCTGGTCAACACTGATGGTCTTGATTGTCAAGAGTGACTCCTTTAGATAAATTATCTCTAGGCATAAGTGAAGTAGGAAAAGAATCATCTTATTGTGAATTTGTTTATTTCCCATCTTGTCAGTATACATAAAAAGAGAAAAAGAGCCAAAACCATGTACACAGGAAATATTGTACTTGTTGACCATAAAAAATAAATCAGGTACATAAGAAATACAAGATTCAAGTGGGGGAGAGCAGAAAAACAGGTTATTGAATTGCTACTAACTACTAGCAGTTTGCATTGAACATCTTTCTAAGAATGGTAACAATCATTGGTCTAAAATTACAGTGATAAAAAGAACATGGTTCTAGCAAAAAAACAGACATGAAGATCAATGGAACACAATAGAGGAATCAGAAAAATCCCAAGCAAATTCAATTATTTGATCTTTGACAAAGTGGCCTGATACATACATTGGAGAAAAAAGTATTCTTAATAAATGATATTGGGAAAATTGGCTATCCACATGCTGAAGATTGAATATAGACACATATCTATCACCAAGTACTAAATTAAAATCAAAACGATCAAAGAACTAAACAGTAAGACAGAAATAATAACCTTCTGGAAGATAAAATAGGTAAACCTCTTGAATTCATAGACATAGGCAAAGACTTTCTGGATAGAACCCTGGTTTCTCAGGAAATAGCACCAGAAATTGACAATTAGAATAATATCACATTAAAAAACTTCTATACAGCAAAAGAAACAAAAAACAGAGTAAAAAAGACAACCTCCAGAATCAGAAAAAATTATTCTCCAGTCAGAAGACTAGTAACTAGGATACATAAAAAACTAAAAATAAAATTACACCTTCCCCAAACAAAAGACCCACTTAAAAAAATTGGTAAATGAAACAAACAGCTGCTTCTCCAAATAAGTACTAATGACCAATGAACACATGAAGAACTGTTCATCATTACTGACTACCAGAGAAGTGCAAATTCAAACAACACTGAGATTCCAACTTACCCCAGAAAAAATGGAATCAGGAAGTCAAATAATAGCAAAAGCTGGTAAGGTTGTGGGGATAAAAGAACATTTCTATACTGCTGGTGGGAATGTAAAGTAGTTCAACTGCTATGGAAATCACTATGGATATTCCTCAAAAAACTAAAACTGGATATTCCATGTGACCCAGCTAGTCTCCTTGCAGGTATTTCCCAAAGTACATGTTTTAATATGGGTATGCATGTATATAGTAATATATGTTAAGTTATACATATATACCCATATTAAAGCAGCAAAATTAAGAATAGTTAAACCTTGGAAGCAGCCTATATATTCATTGACAAATTAATGGATAAAGAAAATGGTATTTGCACACAATAGACAGGTAGTCTGCCATAAAGAAGATTAAACAAGAGTCATTTGTAGGAAAATGAATGCGCTTTCAGACCTTAAGTGAAATAAATCAGATACACAAGCTTCAATATTATCTGGTTTTTTTTTATGTGAGAGACTCAAGATATAAATAAAGTTCAAAAATAAAGACAATAGGCAGAGAGAGATACATTATTCTCAGATGGGAGATGAAGACATAGAGGGAGGAAAGAGACAAAAAAGGGAAAGTAAATGAAAAAACAAGATGTGAATATATCTATATATATCAACTCCCACATGTAATGCAAATATTATATACTGCAAACACATATTAATAGACAAATAAATAAATGTATTGTACCTAGGTTTAAAATGAACAAAACAAGGTTAATTTTAAGACAAAAGGTGAGATCCTATAAAAAAAGAAATAGATTAGGTGGAAAGAAAAGTGATACTGATGGAGATGAAAGACACTAAAATTTGACATTACAGAGATGTTGTTTTAATGGATAATAACAGTTCAAGAATGACTGTGGAACTTTTAGCTATATCAGGAAAGAATATATAGCTATAACTGGCAAGTTTATAAAAAACTGAGAGTTTGTATATTGATAAATTCATCACTGTTGAAATTTGAATCATTAAAAATTTATGAAAACTATATTTTGAAACCTCTACTCTAAGTTCAAGTTATAAAATTGTTGATTACTGTATATACTTTGCATATAATTATATTAAAAACAATGACTAGTTAATGTTGTGATTTTATAATTTACTGCAGGGTTAAGGAAACAGTTCACATTTTTAATTTGTATTTTAAATGATTATTATGTAAATCTACAGTCTGATGGCATATAAACTTTTATTGCAATGATTAAAATCATTCAAATTCATTCCAACAATCAATGACACATAAAAAGAGCCCAGCATATTGGCACTCTCTGGGAATCCCACCACATGGGAGGCTGAGGCAGGAGAATTGCTGCAAGATCAAGGTCATCCTAGGAAACACAGTGAGTTCAAGTCCACCCTCTATTACTGAATTTTCTAGTGAGATCCTATTTTTTTTTTAAAGAAAAAACAAGAACAACCTGCAGTGGTTGATTGATTGTGTCAATTTGAGAGGTTTAGAAGCTTAACTAAATGGGTTTAGCAATTCTGCACCTGTTATGGTTGATGTATTATGTCAACTTGGGCAGTTCAGAAGTTTAACTGAGAGACTCAGTAGGGAGCCAGGGTTCTTAGTTTGTAAATATCCTGATCCTGTGCAAGAGGCGAGCACAGATTTTGTGAGTGCTATACTCGCCCTGGGGCCGAGGTGGGTGGGCTACGTACAATATAAAGCAGGAGAAGAGGCTTGTTTCCCCTTTTGCTCTGGCTGCTGCCTTGAATTGTTGCCCCAGTGCCATGCCACTCTGTGTCAGAGCCAGTTAATTATGGACTGAAATCTCCAGAAACTGTAAGCTAAATAAACCTTTCCTTGCTTCACTTTGGGTGTCAGGTGTTTCGTCCCAGCAAAGAGAGAAAAGTAATCAAGACAACACCCTAGGGTGTAAAAGACCCACCCTAGGGTGGCTCATCCCCTGATTGGTGTAAAAGGGAAGGAGAAAGGATGGATGGGGTTCCATTCTTTGGCGAAGCTCCAGTCTTTGCTTTCGGCCTGGACCTAGTCTCCTGGTTTACAGTGCAGACTCTTTAGCTTCTGCCTTGGATCTCCAGCCTACTGGCAAAGACTTCAGCCTTCCAGCATGAACTTTTTAGCCTTCCTGAGTAGAACCTTTGGCCTTCTCTTGCAGACCCATTGGTCTGCTGGAGCAGATGTGCAGGGGACACTGGGGTGAACTCCAGACCTTGGACTGAATCCTTTGGTCTCCTGTGTGCAGACACCCTCTGCAGTCTTCCTCATCCAACTCCGTGGCTGACCATTGTAAGCCAATCTTGTAATTTCTTTTACATTTGTATATCTCATGTTATATCTGTTTTCTCTAGTAAAACTCTGACTAATACACAACCAAAACTACGTATCAAAGGTCAAATTCAAGACAAATGTCATAAACATACAAAAACAAAAATACAAACACGTGTAAGACCAATTCATTCTTTTAAAAATATTTTTTGGGTTGTTTAACAGATTCAGTTTTACATTTGTCTGTTTCTCAGGAAAGTCAAAGGCCATTAAAATGTTGGTAGAAATGTAAGCAAAATGGGGTTTGGAGTAGTAGTGGCATAATTTGTGCTAGCATTTCTGCCTGAAAATGATTCTTGGCTTTACATGTACTAAATTTCTTTCTTTTAATATTTGCTTTTACAAAATAGCAGGACAATTAAAATTTTGCTTTTAAAATTCTAATTATAGTTGACTGTCTTAGAAACAGAGGAATTACTATGATAGCTGAATGGCTAATCAAAGCTGTTGCAAATTTAGTATTAAAATCATTTTTAGAAGATAAATGGTAAATTTGATTTATGGAATTTACTTTTTTGTGTTGATAAATTTAATTTAATGCTTGTCAATGCCCATGAATAATTTAAATAATATGAGCTGCCACACAATGCAAAGCGTGCAATGTCCTGAGAAGTCATGTATTGGAATATATTTTCCTCTTTAGAGACAGTGAACTAATTGGAACCTAGGAAAATAATTATCTGGTTTATAATTCTTTTAACTATGTCATATTTGTCAGTCACTTAATTATCTCTACCTCAATTTTGTCATCTAGAAATGAAGTAATTATTTACTTCACTAAGTGCTTATAAGGAAGAAAACTGAAACATATTAAACATTTAACTTGCTTACAATAACAGTAAAGCAGTTATTACCATTTCAAGAACATTAAACTTTATAGCATCATTTCCAATAGGTGTTTACTTTCCATTTGTAGGTATTGTGAAGCAGAGAAACTAAATTACTTGCTTGTTAGTGATATGTGTAACTTGAATAGTGTTAAATACAGTCTTTGTGTATAAATGCATTCACATATTGTAAGTTACATGTAAGATTTTCTCTCTTCCAATTCAGCCAGACTGTAACCTATATACAAGTGTACTATTTCTTTCACATAGACCCATGTTTATAATGTATAATCACTTATATTATGGCTTACATGTGAAAAATCAAATGTCTCAGTTATATTTGGGCAAGTGTAAGAATATGAAAAATTCTAGAAAAAAATTAAAAAATAAAATCTCAAGACCTACAAGTTTAGAAATCTCAATGTGTGATATTTAAATTGGTAACAGATGGCACATATATATTAATAAGTTTTAAATACGACATAGTGTTACTTAAGTTCCTGAGGATGTGTACCAGATTAGGGTTGCTTTATAAAATATGGGGTGAAGATGGGCTCTTAAAAAGGAAGTGAGTGAGAAATTCAGACAATGAAAACTCAATGCTTTTACGTCATGTATTTAGAAACACATGAATAAAATGTAATTTACAAATTTGTATCTTAAGAGAGAGGCCATATTCAGATTTAAAAAGAACATTCAGTAATAATGATTGAAATTTTCATTGTACATCCAAATTCAAGCTATAGTCTCATGTTTTAAAGATGTAGCCTTTATTATTGTCTTTAATCCATTTTTACCACAGCACACAAAAATTTAACTCATGAATGGAGTGCCATGTGATGTTTTAGTACATATATACTGTGTAACTTTAAAGCAGATTAATATCTCTATCTTCATAAACACTCATTTCTTTAAATACAGTGGATTTTTAAAAAGAAAACTTCAGACGTATAAGAATACATTAGGAAAATAAACACTTGTCTTTGGAAATATCTCCAAATATTTCCGAATTCAACCTCTTAGAAAATGGTAAGAAAGTTTACAATGAAGTGCATAAATTAAGAAATTGATAATGGCATCTGAGGTGAATACACACATCTCAGATGAAGAAATACAAATGGCAAATAAATATATGAAAAAATGTCCAACAGCAATGGTCACTTGAGAAATTCAAATTAAATCAACACTGAGATTCCATCTCACTCCAGAAAGAATGGTGAGGATCAAGAAAACCACCAATAACAAATGCTGGAGGGGCTTTGGGGAAAAAGGAACTCTTCTCCACTGTTGATGGCAGTGTAGGCTGGTGCAACCACTGTGGAAATCAGTGTGGAGATTGCTCAAAAAGCTAGGATTAGAGGTTTCATTTGACCCAGCTATCCCACTTATGGGCATTTTCCCAGAAGAAGTGAAAACATCATATCACAGTGATATATGTGCACCCATGTTTATAGCAGCACAATTTGTAATGGCCAGATCATGGAAACAACCCAAATGCCTGTCAACTGTGGAATGAATAAAAAAGATGTGGTATTTTTATACAATGGAGTACTACTCAGCTATAAAGAAAGATTCCATCAAAGCTTTTATAAGCAAATGGATGCAACTTGAGACCGTACTTATAGGTAAAATAAATCAAACTCATATGTATAAAAAGCATATTTTTTCCTTAGTGTAAGAAACTGAAAGAGTAAATAAGAGCCAAAAATCTTCAAACAATATTGTGAAAGGTTGAAAAACTGCTCAAAGGGGAAAATTAGTTCAGATAGAGAAAAGGAGAAAAGAAAGAAGGGAAAAGAAAAAAGACATAAATTTGAATGTATATGCATAAGATAGCTAAAATGACTATACTACTAATTGTATTAGTTTTTGGAAAAGAGCAGTTAATACTCATGATTAGATCAATTTTACATGTCTATATCTGATAATCTAAGCAACCCTTTTGAAGGTAACAATATGCAATATTACAACCATTGTTAAATTCCTATCTTCTTGTTTTGTAAACCCATACTGTTATTGTTCTGGGTATATTGTTGTTTGTCTCTTTTTTTTTTTCCTGTGTCTTTTTTTTCTCTTAAATTAAAAAAAAGAAATTGATGTCAATAATTTCAACATAATTTATAGAACAGTTACCTATTTAGCGCCAGCAACAACAAAGTATATTGTACACTAGAATATAATGATATACAGTATGCAGAGCGGTGTCTTAATAAAGCAAGTGTATTTCTGACACATAACTTGAAAACTAGGGTCTAAGCGCAATTTTGGAGCTTACCACCTATCTTCAATTTTTTTATAGGATATTTTTTGCCTGGATACCAATTAGTGAAAAACGTTATAATTCTTTCCATTATGATAAAAACAAGAAAGTTTAAAATATTTAAATTATTTATACAATGCAATACATGATCATAAATATATTTATACTGTAGTGAACTAATCTGAATTGTAATTTGAAGTGAAAAGAAACCCATGATAGATTGTTGAGAATTATTATCTTGAAGTTGATGATGCTCAGAGTATGTTACCTCAAAACATGGTGTCCTGGTGTCCTAAATTGAAAAATGCAGGTAGAGGTATAGGCTGAATACATCATAATATTTTCATGCAGGAGCTCCCCTTGCTATGGTCACGAGAAAGGAAACTCCTGTCTCCCAAGCTGGAGGGATGTAGAGATGATACTAACAAGTTCCACAATGTTTATTCCAGTTTTCTCCTGAGTTTACTAATAAGTAGTGGGAGTTTGCCTTTGTACCGATTTCATTTCCTGCCTGCCAAAAGGAGTAGCTTACTATGCCTGCAACTGTAGACAGCCATCTATTATGTTAAGGACCTGAGAATATATGGATCAGAGGGCAGAAATTTGGGTTGGGTTCCTTTTACAGCTTATGTCTCACCTGTTTTGGCCAGCAAGCTGGGGGGTTGTCTTTTTTTTTTTTTTTTTTTGTCTTTTTTGAGACAGGGTCTTGCTATGCAGTTTAGGCTGGTTTTGAGATCACTTTGTAGTAGAGACTGGTCTCAAACTTGAAAGGATTCTCCTGCCCCAGCCTCCTGAATGCTGGGATTACAGGCATGCACCACCATGCCCGACTTGTGTGTTGTCATTTATAGGGCTCTGGATCATGAGAATTGTTTCACTGTAACCTCTTTGGAAGTTTCTCTTGAATTTGTATTTAGGTCATAAAAAGTTTATTTGTTTTAAGTCAGAAGAGTTATTGTTATGAGATTTGAGTCACAATTAGATTAGGTACTGCTCTGAAGATTTTAACCCTATTATTAAATACAGATTCTCAACTTATGACAAGCTTATATCCTGATAAACCCTTGGAAGTTGAAAATACTGCTAAGTCACAAATGATTTAACACTTTTTTTAATCCATTCATCTGTTGATGGGCATATAAGCCACTTTCAAGATTTAACTATTATGAGTTGTGCTGTTATAAACATGGATATGCATGTGTCATTGTAATATGATGTGTGTAAATCTTTCAGAAAGATCCTCAGAAGAGGTACAGCTGAATCAAATGGAATTTCTAATTTTAGTTTTTTAATGAATATCCATACTGGTTTCCATAATGGTTTCACTAAGAAAATATAATATAAATAGACAAAGGACTAGTACTTAGCTATAAAGAAGTATGACTTGAGTCATATGCAAGAAGACTGATGTAACTTCTGATCATAATGCTAAGTGAAATAAATCAGAAAAAGAAGGTTATACATCACATGATTTTTCTTTTATTGAGAAACATGAAAATAATATGAAGAGTAAAGTGAAAGAAATATGATGATGATAGGAAACAGAGAGACAGATTTTTGTGGAAATGGAAAGGGGGACCAGGAATGGGAGATGGGGCAGAGGTTGGGGAGGGAAAAGGGAAGTAAAAAAATCCAGATGCAATATGTATGTGTACCATTCCCACACTGTGAATGTGTTTATTATATATCACTAACACATACTAACAAAAAAGGAAAAGAAATTTTAAAAAGTTTGATACTTAAAAAGACAACATACTTTAACCTATCAAATATCATAGCTTAGCACCACAATATACTGTGGAGTATTGGTTTTTACCCCTATAATAGTCTGGGTACTCGGAACTATTCCTAAAGCTCAGGTCAATGTCCATCATTACAAGAGAATTGTATTTTCTAGCTCTCACCCACAGAAAGACAAACATTTAAAGTATGAATTTCATAATATTTCTATTGAATGTCTATAGCATTTGTACCATGTTACACTCAGGAAAATCATAGATGGAACCATTCTGAGTCAAGAACTGTCTGTATATTTGCAAGTATTTTTTTAAATTTTTTTTTATTTTAAAGAGAATAAAACAAATCAAAACAACACAGAACAAAGCAAGTCAGAACAGAACAATGCAAGCAATGCAGGACTTCACAACTAGACAACAGGAAATCAACAGTGGCTGCCATAATATCTCTTGTTTTCTTCAAAATAGTTGCCCATACCTTCACACAAAACAATCAAACAAAACCCAATAGTATAAAACCAATCAAAGCAAAAGAATTAAAGCACTATGGGACTTCAAACAAGAAAATAGGAAATCAACAATGGCTACTATAATGTCTCTTGTTCTCTTCAAAATATCTGTCTATACCCTCATACACAATGAAATCAAATAATAGAAAACAGACTAAAACCAATCAAAACAAAAAAATGAAAGCATTACAGGACTTCAAAACCAGATAACAGGAAATGATCAATGGTTACTATAATGTTTCTTTTTCTTCAAAATAACTGTGCATACCATCACACATAATAAAATCACACAAAACAGGCTGCCTCCTGCAGGCAGCCAATGCGGGCAGAGAGAACCAGCAGATCCATCTTTGCCTGC